>BLKR01006269.1:0-60844 GCA_011170035.1 Teleogryllus occipitalis
CAGAAGAATTTCCCAGTAAACACAATAACTAAAGGAGAAATTAGTACATTCAAACAATGAAGCTTCTACAAATTTGAGTTGCTTATAGTAATAAAGAAAAATTACAAGCTTTTTTCTCTCTGGGTCCAGGAGACCCAAGGTAGAAACGAAAGGTAAACTATCACATGTTCACGCTTATGCAATGCTTGATGCTTATGAGAAATCAAAAAAATGAAAGTCATTATGGTTGGAATAAAAACATTCAATACCTACCTGTTGATTACTTTAAGAAAAAATCCCACAGCTTCTGTAAATAACGTTTTGAAAGATGCCCATTTCACATATAAAGTAGTCCAAATCAACCTTGATTCATTAATTACTATTATCTCTCTGTAGAAGTTTGACTATTACACGTGTAGTATTGTTGACAATATTAAAGACATACTGAGCAGTTTGCTGTGCACAGGTAATGTTCAGATATACTGTGCAACAATGGTATACTAAAAACTGAATAACACACACTCAGATGATATAAGCTAAATAAATGCCTGTTCTTATATTCTTTTTCTCTTTTGTTTTTTATATTCTTATATCCGAGAATACAGAAAAAATAAAGAGAATTTTCAAACATTTATTTTCTTAACTAAGTGAATACTACTACTTGCATATAATTTATCTGACGTACATTGATACATTTTGAAACAGTGCCCCAAATATTAATAATAAATTTTAAATATAAAATATTTCCAATGCTCGATGTTTATGACAAATCAATAAAGAAATTGAGTCTTTCTTGTGGAAATAAACACATTCAAAACCTAGCGGTTGATTAATTTAACAAAATAAAAAATCCCCGGGGCTGCTGTAAATAAAGTTTTGAAAGATGCCCATTTCACATAAAGTAGTGAAAATCAACCATAATTCTTTAATAACTATTATCTCTCCATAGAAGTTTGACTATCACACGTGTAGTATTAATGACAATATTAAAGGCATACTGAGCAGTTTGCCTACAGTCAGCAGCAGTTTCAATTTACATGAAATTTAAAGTTTAAATAAGGACAATAATATAATTTTAATAAGAACACATTACCCATATTGGTGTAAAAATTAGCACCTGATTTCATATTTTATTTGCATATTGCCAGAATCTTAACTGGTAATGTGTTGTAATTTGAGACATTGATCCTAAAAAACATGAAAAATTGGCTAGACGTAAAATACTTAAGTTTAGACAATATCAGAAACATCCATTTGAAAGCTTGCATTAACATGTAGTTTGTATATAATACAATTTAAATAATATTTATACTTGGATAGAATCAAGGGAAATTATTCTAAATTTTAATTTTCAAAAAATCATGAACTAAAAAAATTAATGTTATGGAGCAACATGATGAAATGAAAATTCATGGCTAATGTTATAAATTTTATTCCCATGTTTTTCAAACATTGGACCACGCTACATCATGTGAAAACTAAATAAGTTACTATACTTAACAAAATTATATTATCTGCTATAAGTATAAAAAAAAAACACTTATCCTAGGCCATACTACAGTATTTTCAGCTTTCCTCTCGATAGCATCAATAAACAGAAGACCACTCCATACTTTAGAGAAGGTAACACAAATGCTCGTTTGTTTTTGGTGGTTAACACAAACAAAAATACAATTATTAACTTTATGTATTATGTATTCAATTAAGCCACAATTAAAGAAACATGTTCTTAACCATTAAACATGACTGTTAGGATTATTCCACGTGAAAAATCTTTACGGGCTAACAAACTAAATTGTCGCTTACTTCACGAAATTTGCACTTACCACTGATTAGTATGTAGCTTTACTGCAATCTTCTAAAAGTGCGCGAACTCAGTACAATTCACCAAATCTTGTTTGTGTCCTTATTACTCTAGCATTAATTCAAAACTAGTTTAAAAATTCCCTTTATCATAACATTCACCACTGTCACTTTAAATAAAACATACGTGTTCCCGGACCTCGTTTCGTGTCTTACACATGAACTACTTCATGAAGTACACGTTACGTGATGTACGTAAAGAAATTAACGTGTGTTTGAAATGAATGTGTAAAGAACTTTTACAGCATGCAGGATATTTTAACAGCCCATAAATGTATGAATGTATAGTGAAATGTGAGCGACTTTCACATGTATATCGAGTATCAGGCAAGTGCGGCAACACAGGGGAAGCGGACATGTGCAGGGTGTAGAAGAGATGTGGAAACGAATAGATGAGCGGTCATAATTTCCATTACTAATGACGAGAAAATAAGTTGTGTTTAAGTACCACTGGTTTTCTTGGTGAAATATGTTCATAAAAAACATCTTTATATAATGTCATGTTCTGTTTTTTGAAATTATGAGAATTTTTTGCGAATTCTTGTGTCAAAAATCGAAATTTTTTAAAGAATTTTTCTTTAAAAAAATGCAAAAAAGGGTTTCATTAAATTCTGACCTTAAATTGCGTAAAGGGCGCTGAAGAGAATGATGCAGATATCATGTTGGTTGATATGCTCGGTTTTTCGAAACATGAACAAGTCTTAAATATTTCTGGGTCTTCTTGCAACATCACTTGTGAAGATACATTTTTTTCTTAATGAAATATGTACATCAAAAACATATCTTCAAATAAAGTCATGATGAATTTTTCGAAAATATGAGTATTGTATGTGTATTTTGGCATCAAACAGTCGCGCGTTTCGAATTTCCTGTGCTTCGTAAACTTAATTTCAGAGGTTTTTGGAAGCATTGCTATTCTTATAAAAGAAAGTAAATTGACAGAAGGTCATAAAATTAACTTCAAACTAACAAAAAACTTCTTTACTTCAAGAAAATTTGATCGCTAATTATGGTATCTTTTGTAAAAGTTTGAAACCACTACTGTTCCTGGCTACCAAAATAAACGATATTATAACTTATTTAACATGCACTACAGGCACTTCGTTTGAATTGGTTGGGTTTGGATTGTATCAGCAATATTTCTAATACTTTACATGAAAGAAAAATTGAGTACCACAGATTTGTACAAACATCTTAACTTTAATTTCATATTTCTACCTTAAAGAACAATGCAGCGAAGGAAATAGGCTCTACTCGTATTTCTTGGCGCGCAACCCTGTCAAGATCTCCGCATGTTCATGTTTTTCGTGCTCTCTGTCAATCGGGCACTGCCACTCTTAATATCCGTGTAGGCTATTAGCAAAGATAGCTTTGACAGCTCTCTTCTACAAAAGCAGTTAAAATTAACTTTTAATATCATGGACGTGATAGCATAGTCGTTTCCATCGGAAAAATGACAATGTGGTACCGCCCATACCAAAAAAGAAACGCGACACTAATCAAAACTCAGCGATTGTGTTCTTGGTTAGACGTTTGTTCCGCAAATCTCTCGTCCATACACGTGCAACTCACAGGCAACCATATAGGAGCTACGAAGTGCTATGTTGCACCTACACAAACGGCAGTCTTTGAAGTTGTGTTATACGAGAGTCATAACTTCGCAATCCTCAAGCATGTTTGTGACACTTCTCATACATCCTTCAATTTCAACTCTCGCAATTATCATGTTCTGAGTTGAATTCTGCACTTTACTGAATACGATGCCGTATGTGAATTTTGGCTTAATGTTGGGAAAAACTGAAAATACGAAAAATCCCGCTTTTCAAATCAAATTCCCGTTTTTTTCAGGCTGTTTCAAATTCCAGGTTATTTGGCCACCCTGCTAAACTTCGCCGCTGACGGCTTGAACAATCCTTTTTGCAAGGTCTGTACAAAAAATCCTGTATTTTGTTTTTAGGAGTGTCATTATAAATTTCGTATTTAACATGACCAAAGAGGACCACTTGTGTAATTATGTAGGATTGGTATTGCGACAGCTGAGAGGTTTGGCGCGCAAAAGCATTCTCATTGTCGAGGTTTCGAAGAAATACAACGGCTTTATGATCGCATTGTTGGAGGTGGTTGAAGAATCTTGAAGCCGTGTGTATACACAAAAGATCGCCTCGTCAGTAAAAAGGCGTCGTAATTCACATCTGGGTGGCATCGAAGAAATTATTTTTGACTAGTGGTAGCAGTGGGTGTCTAGTGCGCGTAAGTGGCAATATCAAGCTGAAATGGTATGTAGCATTAATTATAATAGAAAACATTATTCTGTTCGTCTAAGGAAACATTGACAGCAAGGCAAAATTGACAAGTCCCTTCCATCATTAATATTTATTACGCTGAGATAAACTAATAGTTCTCGAATAATTGTTTTTCAGCATTTTCCTTGCTGGCAGGCTAGGAAGTGGGTAGCCACGCTTTGCGAGCAACCCATCCATCATTCTATTGCTCTTCCAAACAGTTCTACTGCAGCGTTTAGTTTAACTGTATTTCTCAAACAATATAATACATTAAGTTTCCTATGTGCCCACAGTAGCCATATGAGGTGGCCAGCGATCTGGATCTTTTGAATTTAAGGTTTTTCCGCGGTTTTCCAGGACAGAGTAGAAATTTCCAAGGTTCTTTTTCGCACATTTTCTCTCTTCCATACTAGTTACTCATGCAGTTTTCTCTCGCAAGCGAGTACTTTAGTGTAAAATTTTGTACAAAAAAGAGCTTTAAAGAAAACTTTTCCTGACATGTGTTACTAATTAATATTCAAAGCCCTGAAATGTTTAAGAATATTTTTTCAGCCAGAAAGTCGATCTCGGGACTTAGGCCAACGCTCTCTGAAGTATTGTATTCATTTAATTGGTTTTTAAAAATATATCAATCCAAACGCAATAACTTTAGTTTTAAGTAAAGTGAATGTTCTGCTGTCGATATTAGGCCTAATTACATCTCATGAATTTAGAAAAAAAACTAGATTTTCTGACGTTACTATTCCATTTACAATATTACTAAAAACTGCGGACTTTTTTCGGTTAATTACACATCAAAACAAGGGAATACATCGAAATTAGGAAAAAATTCGCTTAATAACAGTAATATTTCCATATTTAATAATACTGTCAAATTTTCGGAATTAATAAATCTTCATATTTGCTTGGAACATCCTAGCCCTCGAGGGACAGCGCTGGTGCAGAGTTGCTACAACTGAAATATTTTTCTGGGTATGTTCGACGATAGCCCTTCCAGGAAGTTGTGACCTTTAGTATTCCTCGGGAAAGTTCCAGGAACATGAAAAAATCGTTTCCAACACCGCTACCCTCATCAATTACCAGTGGTCTACAAGATTGGGAGGTCGGGACAGTTTGGAGCAGTTTGCACCGCGCTGCGTCATGTATCTTTACTTGCTGCTCATTTAACTGTCAAATCATTACAAGTAGGATACGTACATTAGTTGTATCTGCATTTACATTTAGAAATGGATCTTTTTCGTTATCAACTAAGTTTTGAGAAAGAAGGAAATTCTTGGAACCTCAGGAAATATAAGAAATATTAAATGAGGATTTCAAATCAAATCATCTGTCAAATGAATATTTCTGAGGGCGAGGTGGATGAATACGTAAATAATGATATAAATGATTCAACGTCTGATATAGACGGAGAAAATATTTCTGATGTGGAATATGATCTTTAAGAGGAAGAAAATTGTTCTGAAGACATAACGCGACCAAATGGACAACGCCCTTCAAAACGTCTTCGAAGATTAGTCAAAAGAACATACCCAATGGTAGTGCTAAGAATGCTGAACCAGAAATAGAAGCATTTTTTTCAGATTACTGATGAACATGTTAGATGAGATAATACACACGTGACACATTTTAGGGAAATATGCCGTAATGAACTTTGGCCTATGCTAAGCATATTGTACTTGATAGAAACGAAAAAAGGAAATTATACTAATGTGAAGAAACTTTCGGACACAGGTTACTGGTATAGAAATTTTACGGGCATGCATGAGTTATGGAATATTTTTACAATTGTTGCGTTCAGATTTGACAATACCCAGATCAGAATCGATCGTACGAAAAGCGACAAGTTGGCTCTTATTAGAAATATTTTAGTTTATTTCAATCCATTTATTACGATTTAGAATGACTACAAACAGTAATATTATTCACTCTTCTTCTACATTCAATTTTGTCAACAGCGTCAGTGTTAGGAATTTTTTTCCCAAGTAATTCGTCTAAATATAAATTTTGTAAAAACTTACATTTGAATAAATAACGTTCACAAGGAAACAAATAGCCTTCTCTGAGAGAGAAAACCCATAGAATTACATTATCTTTAAGAAAACGTAGCTGGTAGCAAATTTGCACCGCGCTGCTGCTCGCGTAAAATTTAGGGGCGCTGGGCTATATACCCCCGGGCTAGATATATTAATTGTTGCAATTTTGAAGATTATACAATCAATATTACAAAAATAAATTTGAAAAGATTTTGTTTTTAAATTTTATTTGGAATCATAAACATTTTCATCCAACAAACTGTTTTGAAAACAATCTGGAAATATCGTAACAATGTATAGTTAAATAATATTACGAGATTTCCGTATTTTTTCAAATGAGATTTTGTTTTTTTTACCAAACAGTTTCTACCGATATATAACATTTAATTACCTGATTCATTTGATTTTAAACTATTAAAATGTTTAAATTTTTTCGGACTTTCTAATTGGTCTTGCCTAATATTAAATTAGGGCTGTATCCAATTATTCAATAAATTCACACATACGGGCTATGGCTGTGATAATTAAAGAATTCAATGAATATAAAGACAATGACCGTTTAAGCAATTTCATTTGTTAATTGTAAGCGTCTATCTGACAATTATTAACGAGAAAAATCTTCGTTGATATTTCACATGCTCAAAAAGCGCTCGTTAAACGTCACATTGACGTCTCAGCAAGGTCGTTTCGCTTGACGATCATGTCCTTGACGATCGATTCCTCAAGTTTCGACCAACCAAAGTTACACCCTACCATCGACGACTTGACTTGAACTCCTATTGAGAGGTTACGGTGCATGATACGCGTATAATGTGTTTTGTTGTCTTTGTTATTTTACTCTTTTAATGTTAAAGTGGATCGTGGAAGATATACGCGCACGATTTGTTGCGCCCTGGAATACCTATTCTGCTTCTTTACTACCAATAGTTACTGCCTTCTTCACTAAGTGATAGCAACGAACATTATTAACAAAATCTGATAACCAGAAATGTTTGCTCCCGTGCAAAAGAAACCATTTTGCATCGAAAAACGGGCTACGGATTTGGTATTGGAATCCTGCCGTCAAAATACCATCCCCCACTCCTCTCGCATCGAACGAAATGTGGGCTCAAGAAACGGGCGCAGAATATTAACAAATGCTTCAAATATCGTTTACAACTTTACATTTCTTTACGCAGTGTATTCAATTAAAATACAGGTGTAGTTAAATACGTTTTAGTAAATACTAACGATGCTAATAAACAACGTGTGCGTTGGACGAGTGCTAGGAATGGTTGCGCGAGTGACGAGATGTTACAATTCAAATGAAAACCTTAAAATCGCCATAGAATTTCGAAAAGTTGTACTAGTACTTGGCACTAGGGGTCCTTGAGGTTCAGAACGTGAACCCGCTGCTGGCAGAGTGATGCTACATCGCAGCAGACGGCAGCAGTATTCGCAACATGGCTGCTCCCCTATCTACATGCACCGCGATAGAGCAACGATTTGTGATGCGTTTTGGGTAGAGGCGTGAAACCAATAGAAATTCATCTCATAATGAGAACGCAGTACCGAGAGTTGTGTGTGTTGCTGCAGCAAGTGTATGAGTGATGTAAAAAGTTTAAAAGCGACGTAACTTCTGTGCAAGATCCCCACGACAGAGGCGGGCGCTGAACATTGCGTTAGTGGAAGTGCTTGAGGGATTACAGGTGTAGAACTGAACGAAATAGCCACAATGTTGGAAATACCTGTTGGTTCAGCACACAATATTGTCCACAATGCACTATTACCAAACAGAAACGAAAAGGTCAAGCATGCAATGGTGTCACAGCTCACCGCCGAAACGAAAGAAATTCCGCACTCAACAGTCTGCTGGGAAAGTCACGTTCGTTCTTTTCTGGATACGTAACGAGTAATTTTGAAGCATTATATGGAAAAGGGAGTGACAGGCAGGAGTCATTCATATTTAGGTGCTGACAAACCACATTCCACTTGCAATCAGGAGTAACCTACGAGGACTTCCGACTTTCAGAGTATTGTCACAGCATCACAAGGCCCGACCGCTTACAGCCCGTTTGGCTATTCTATCAGGATTATCAAATACGAATGTCGAATTTATCCACCTTATTCACCACACTTCGCTCCTGTGACTTTCATGTGTTCGGTGCACTCAAGTAGCAATGGGAGGAAAGCATTTCTGAAGTGACGAAGCGAAAACCGTGGTGCCCGACTTGCTACAGACACGATCAAAATAGTTCATTCAACGTGATTCTATCCACTTCCAAAGTGTTGAAATATTTGTATCGAATGTCTAGAAGTCTGGAAAAAATGATGTGTGTAAGTTGTTCCTCATTGTTACAATACAAAACTTATTAGACTTTTTAAGGTTTTCATTTGAATGACCCCTGCATTTAACATGAGAGATACTTTTGGTGCACGACTTTTAAAGTGGTTTAAACTTGACTGGTTTTCAGAAAACCATGAGTCCAGAACAAGCAATTTCTCAAACAAATCATTTTTGACTTTGAGGCGATGCTCAGGTTCGTAACCAGACGCAGATTGTCGAAGGCGGCGTTTGTGAAGATTTCAAAAGAGACCGAATTGTCTGGAATATCTCTCAATTAGCAACAAGCCTTAAACGTCCATACAGCTATCTTGATAGTTTTAAGCTTTCACTACAATGTTCATCTTGTGGTTGGCGACTGCAATGGAATTTTGACATCCACAGAATGCCGTAGTAAATTCAAAGACCGCTTTCTCTGCAATCACCATACTACTGACACAGTATGTCGTATATCCGCGAGTGCTGAAGCCTCAGCAGTATGACATTTTTACAGTAGCGAACCTCCAAGGGAAAACGAATTTCACTTCCTTCCATTGTGGAGCCGATAGGCGGAACACAAATATATATCCCTTCTTCAATGTGCAAACCATGTCAACCTTCAAATATACTAGATCATACGTCATCTATATTCAGCAGCCAATGTGGTACTGCGTTGTGACATTGTAGCCAACCTGTTCGAGGAAGGTAAATCAATGTACACATTCCTTCACAATCGACAAAGCTAAAGGTGCTTTGTGTCCGCCCCGAAAGTGCCGGTAAAAGGCCATGAGGCGTCAAATATTTGACATTCGTAAAACTAACGACCGTCAAGACTAATTTCACGAAAGTTCGTGAAATCGACGGTAACACTTGAATTCACCGCAGACTGTGTCAATGTGCCAATGTCTTTCCAATGTTAGTCACTACCTCCCAAATCGTGGGCTGAGAATAGAGTCCACTCCTATTTCCTCGCGCGCAATCCTGTCGTGATCTCTGCAAGTTCATTTTCTTCGCGCTCCCTGCCAATTCGGACACATCATAGCTAAATGATTTATACCTCCTTGGTCAATGCTGTCCTTAATCTCAGGTAAGATATCTTCGAATATGCTTTTCTATAAAAGAAGTTGAAATTGTGATTGTCATGCACGAGAAAACATGGCTGTTTCGATCGAAAAAATAGCAAATTGGCACCGCCGATGTCATCAAAGAAGAGCTGCAACACTAATCGAAACTCACCGATTGAGACGTTTGTTCCTCAAATATCTCGTCGATATACGTGCAACCCACGGGCAATCTTATAGATGCTGTGGAGTGCTAGGTACTCTACCCATGTTGCACCTACACAAACGGCAGTGTTTGAAAATGTGTTATGTGCGAGTCATAACTTCGCAATCCTCAAGCATATATGTGACACTTCTCATACATACTTCTGTTCCAACACTCGCCATTATCGTATCAAGTTAAATTCTGAACTTCACTCAATACGATGCCGTATGTGAATTTGCGCTACATGTTAGGGATAAATCAGAAAATAACGAAAAATCTTGGTTTCCAAATCAAATTCGTTTTTTCGGTTCTTCCAGGCCTTTTCAAATTCCCGTTTTTTTTTAGTTTTTAAGGATGTCAGGTTCGCTGGCCATCCTGTTGATGATGCGCGTCATTTTTAGCAAATTTCATCAAGCAATATTTCCGAAAAATGTAAGAAAAAATTAAAAATACACATGTTAGCTTATTAGATCCACACGAGAGGAAAAAAAAGGAAAATAACTAAAAATATATAGGTCACATTTTGGTATTTTTTTGTGGAATGACTCAATATTTATACAAACTTCCGGTTAAGATGGCGACTTGCTAAGATTGAAGAGCCGTGAATAAAGTGTCGAAAATAAGAAATACTCTAAAGAAGAGGACAGGCTGCCACACAAATGCGTGATATCATAAGTGAAATAAAATTCGTAAAAGACGGACAAAAACTGAGAAATCAAAGGTGAAAGGAAAACTAATCTTAACTAAGGCAGCAGTGAAGCGATACGAAAGACAGGAAATGAATACGAAGAACAGCGCTCCAAATGACCAAATACCGAACCACGCTTCCTAAGAGAAGACAAAACGTGTTCCGTGAAGAGAGATTATACAAAATAACGCAGTTGATGCAGAGGGAACTGCAAAAGATCATATCACGCAAAATGCATGGAAATGACAGAAAAGGATGCTAAATACAGAAGCACTTGACGAAATTAATATGGCTGTGTCATTAATATATGGAATGCCATAACAAACAATAAAACAAACAAGAAATCCTCAAAGAATCCAAAAACATTAACATGCAAATGTTAAGAGTTGAAAAACCAAATCATGGAAATTCAAAAAATACTAACAAAACTACCATCAGAAATGAAATATTGTATAACATGAGAAATAAAGGAAACCATGAAATACACAACTCCAGAATTAACAAGCAAAAGTAGAGATAAATATAGAGGTGACAGACTGTCATAATACATCAACAGATTGGGGAAACAAAAAAGAAACCCGAAGACAAAATAAATCAGGAAACACCATTACAGATATTTGACAAAACAGAGGAGAGGGTAAGTCAACAAATAGAACTTTAGCGAAGTTCTTGCCACTGAAGGAAAGTGAAGTAATTCTGTTGCAGCACCAATGAACAAATGAAGGACGGGAACAACCGGAAGAGCAGACAAAAGAAAAAGAAAAAACAGGAACGAAAAATGAATACAAATAGAAACCAATTAACAGAATGGAGAATGGACTCTGATACACAGACAAGAATCAGAAAAACACAAGAATACAATAGTGGGAATTAGATCAACCCAAAGCCACCATTACACAGGGCAGAAAACAGACTGGCTATTCATAAGTACAGTCGACACCAACAATAACGAGGTAGTCTTAATTTACAAAAAAACTGAATAAGGGGCACAATTGCTGGTGAACAAACAAGGTACAATTCCAACAAATCTATCAAGATTGGAGTGAATATTAAGGAGTTAGAAATTACTAGATTCTGATTATTGGCCCCAAGGGATGATAATTCGGCTGTTTCAATTTCGCTTCCAGCCCAGAGAAGTCATAACACACACACAGAACACTTTCAAAAGCCAAACACCTCGTCACTAAAAGCAGTATTCCTACTAATAAGAGTAAGAACGTGGAACGTTAAGAGGACTAATGCACAAAGAAACTGAATTAAACTCTGACCTGAAACATATGAACCTAGATATCACTTCATCTCAGAAACAAAAAAAGAATAAGGCACAAAAGAACTAGACCTTATTGTAATATATTCGGCGGCAGAGAAGGAAAAGCTTGCGGCAGCAGGAGTAGCTTTGATAATAAATAAAATATTGAAAGAACAGAAGAAAACAAATGGATTTCCCCAAGATTGGTTACAATGAAAATAAACGCCAACCAACATAAATTAAATATGATAGGTGTATTTGCACCAGTTGAAAGTCAAGTAGAAGAATCTGACTGTTTCTACACAGAATTACAATTGGTAGACCAAATAGGCCAAAAGGAGTTTCTCATTATCTCAGATTTCAACGACAGAGGGGTCGAAAAAATAGTCCCCCCTTGCAAAGGGCCGGAAGGAAAAAGCACTAAATGAAAATGGGAAAACACTACTAAACTTTTGCTTATTCAATAAGCCGATAATAGTTTTTTTCAAACACGAAGATAAACGTAAATATACATGAGAAGAGAGGTACAAAATATATCCAATACGTAATAGTCAGCAGAAACTTATTAAATTATGTCAAGAGCACAAAAGTATAGAGGGAGTGCGATAGACAGTCCACTATTTGGCAGAAAGCAAAAGTAAACTAAACATACAATGTACGAAAACCAATAATAATAAGAATATTTCACCAGCTAAACTCAAGGTATAATTTACACCTCCTAGAAGATGAAAGCATCAGAACACTATATGAAAGAAGATGAAGAAAATTACAAACTAGAGAAACAAAATATCGAAACGTTTAGGACCTGACTTAAACAAGCAATGCTTGAAGCAGAACAAGAGTATAGGTTTCCATTCAAGAAAATAAAATGTTTGAGAACATGAGAAAATGACTTGAAAGAGAGAGTAAATCAAAAGAAACAAGCATATAGATCTCACATTAAGAAAAGAACAGTGAAACTTTACAATGAATACAAAAAAAAGCCAAAGTAAGACGTATAAGCAGAATAAACAGACGAGCAGACTGGAGAAAATTTAAAAAAACTATAAGACATCTCTGGCCCCTACAAATGAGATTAAAATTTTGAAAATTCTGCATGTTAAAGACAAAATCACATAAGACTGCATCCATAAAGAGAACGATAAAACACTTCTCTACCATATGGAACAATCTAGATCCTAGAACAAACAGAAGAAATAGATGACAATAGTGACAATAATTAAATGGACACCTTGAATATTGAAGAACTAGAGATAGTATTAAAGAAATGAACTAGAGGTGCTACACAATGGCACACACTTTCTCGTAGTCAAGTTTTCTAATTTCCTTGGCGTGGCCTGACTGTACGGTTTTGCCTCACCCTCTGGCCAGCTGCCATGTCTCGCCGCCCAAAATACACTTTTTTGACATTTTCTCAAATTTTCTGTTTCCAAATTGAACCGAAATATTATTTTAAGACTATGATAAGAGGCTAAAACATCGCCCTATATAGCAATTTTCATTGACAAATTTGGAGCCGTTTTTAAGAAAATGGCGTTAAGCATTAAAATTGGGAAATTAGGAGCCGTACTATTTCACAGGAATCTATTGAGTTTTCGAAAAACTTCATTTACAGTCATTTGACGCACTTCCACTCACAAATACAATAATGTATACAACTCAATGGAATGTGCATATTAACGGCGTGAGATACTGAAAAAAATTACCTTTTTCTAATTTTTGAAAACGAAATTATACACCAAAAAACTTTACGTCATATTAAACAGTGCCATTACCACTACCGATTGGAAAAGTTTGTAGAAAAAAATTGGAGTCAAGTGTGAGAAAATGGCGTTTGAGTGATTCTGAAAATGCGGAATTTTGAGCTCATTTTAACAAAAAACTGTGGAGTTTTCGAGAAACTTTACTTGAAATAGTTTATAGCACATGTACTCAAACGTAATAAAGTGAAGAAATAGCCTCTAATGTAGATACCGACGTGAGAGACAAGTCACAAAAAAGTTTTGTAGTTTTTAAATAACAAAATGATACTCAAAAATACACTTAACGTCATATTAAACAGTACGAAGCACAATCCGTTGGAAAAAATTAAAGATAAAATTTGGAGCCATTTTTAAGAAAATGGCGTTTGAGCATTTCTGAAAATGCGGGAATTAGAGCTAATTTTCACAGAAAATAAAGAGTTTTTGAGAAACTTTATTTGATATTATTTAAAGCACACGTAATCATAAATATAATACTGTGAAGAAATCGTCTCTAAAGTAAGTATTACCGATATGAAAGACGAAAACAAAAAAATTAATTTTTGTAATTTTTTTAAAACAATACAGCAACATGGGGTTTATTTCTTCGTAAAGGTTTCGTTTGGCACTAACCGAAGCAAAAGTTTAAAGAAATTGGAAGCCGTGTTTGAGAAAATATTGTTTTTGTAACTTATTAATATTGCAATTATTGCGCGCACTATTGCACGAAAACTACTAAAATTTACAAAACAATCATGACCCTAATAAAAGAACTATTTATGGACAACAAATTTCATTTGAAGGAAAAGTCTGCATCTTCAGTATTGTAGTTTTAAGTTTTCGAAAATTCAGAGTTAATCCTGAAAGTCGAACCAATGCCACCTTTTTAATAAGACACCGGATTTTTATGTAATTACATATTATTTGTCTTTCTACCTATCCAGGGTGGCCAGCGATCTAGCTTTTTTGGAATTCAAAGCTTTTTTCCGGTTTCCAGGTCTGAGAACGTAAATTTTCCAGGTTCTTTTTCGCACATTACAACATGCTTCTACTTTCTAGCACTTACGCCGTAAAGAGAAAGTTATGAAATGCTGCGGAAAAAAGCGACGAATTTCCGGCAGAAAAATTCTTATTGCAAGGCCCTGGTAGCGAAAAAATTAATCCAGTTGCTAAATTTAGAAAAATCCTCTAACACGCGGTGTGGCCAGAATCCACGTTTTGTGGGTTCTTGATACCAAAATCTCGTATGACGGCAAAAAGTCCGTCCGTCTGACGGAACAACGCTAGCGGGTAAACTGTTCAGCCAATTTTATTGAAAACATATTCCTTTATCGATCTGGCGATGTCGCAACCCCTTAAATTTGACATCGATATTTTAATTTTGGGGGTACTTTACATGAAGCCTCTGGGACATTTTCAAAATGTTCATAGTAATGGCTCCATTGTTTTTGATTAAATTTTGTTGTTAGATACGGTGAAGGTCGTTTAAGAGAATAGTGCAGGTCTCATGTTCGTTGAAAACCCTGACTTTCGGAAAATTGCAAGAGGTCAACATTTTTCGACGTCTTCCTACAACTACAATTATAAAGATTTTTTCCTTTAATGAAATCTGCTCCTCAGATATATTTTAAATAAGATTGTATACAAATTTTCGAAAATTTGAGTACTTTTCGCGTAATTTTGTGTGAAATATAGGAAATTTTTAATTTTGTTTAAATATTTTTTATTCAATTTTCACCTCGAATAGCGTATAGGACATTAAAGACGGCAGGTCTCAGGCTCGTTGAAAATTGTGATTTTTGAAATTCAAGTGTTTTCGCCGTCTTCCTGCAACTACAATTATGAAGGTATTTTTTCTTTCTTATCGAAATGTGTTCAAAAACATGTTTAAATGTCATGTTCCATTTTCCGAAATAATGAGAATTTTTTGCGAAATTGTGTCAAACATGGACTTCTTTTTACACATTTTTTCTTCAAAGAAGGCACAATTTGTTTTGATTAAACTTGGACCTTTGATAGCGTAAAGGACGCTTAAGATAATGGTGCAGGTCTTACGTTGGTTGATTTGCCCGTTTTTTTTCTTCAAAACCTGAAAGACAAAAAAAAATTCTCCAACTTCTTACAACTTCAATTGTGAAGATACAATTTATTTTAACTTTCAGTACAAGTTCTCAAAATTACTTCAAATGAAGTTTTTCGCAAACTCAATAGATTCTTCCCAGAGCTCCAAATTTCGCATTTACAGTAATGTTTAATCACCATTTTCTTAAATACGGCTTCAAATTTTTAATGAAAATTTATATTTAGGTTTTACTATTCTTTAATTCTTGACGTAATATTTCGGTTCTACTACTAAGAAACCAAAACGTAGAGAAATTGTTTAAAAAAATTACTTTGGGCGACGATAAATGCAACTGGCAAGAAGATGGGGTCAGACCGTGAAGACAGTCCACGCCAAGGAATTTAGAAACCTTTACTACGAGAAAGTCTGTGCCATTCAGTAGCGCCTCTAGTTTAAATGAAATATGTTAATCAAAAACACCTTCAAAAAAGATCATGTTGAATTTTCCGAAAATATGAGTTTTTTGTGTAATTTGGCGACAAACATAGTCGCCCATTCCGAATTTACTGCGCTTCGTGGACATAATTTGAGAGGTTTTTTGAAAGCTATTGCTGTTCTTATAAAAGAAAGTAAATTGATCAAAATTATCTTCGAACTAACAAATTACTTCTTGACTTCAAGAAATTTTGATCACTGATTATTGTATGGTTCATTTGTATAAGTTTGAAATTACTATTATTCCTGGTTATCGAAATAAACGCTGGTATTCACCACAGGCGCTTTGTTTGAATTAAATTTCGATTATATTAGCACTATTTCTAATACTTTACATGAAAGAAAATTAGAATAAATTGAGTACCAGAAATTTCTACCATTTTAACTTAAATTTCATATAATTACCTACGCTGCCTTGGGAAACAATGCAGCGATAGAAATAGGGTCTACTCGAATTTTCTGGTGCGCAACCCGGTCAAGATCTCCGCATGTTCATTTTTTTCGTGATCCCTGTCAATTCGGACACTGTCACTTAACCTCCGTGTTGGCTATAAGCAAAGATAGCTTCGACTGCGCTCTTCTACAAAATAAGTTAAAATTCCCGTTGAATATGATAGACGTAATAACATGGTCGTTTTGATCGAAAAAATAGCAAAGAAGTACCGCCGATGTCATCAAAGAATAGGCGCGACACTAATCGAAACTCAAACTTACATGTATTGTAGTAGTGTTAATGAATAAAAAAAAAAAAAAAACTAATCGAAAGTCGGCTATTGAGTTCCCGGTAAGAAGTTTGTTCCGCAAATATCGCGTCCATGCACGCGCAACCCACAGGCCACCAACTAGGTGCAGTGGGGTGCTAGGTACTCCACCCATGTTGCACCTGTATAAGCGGCAGTGTTTGAAGTTGTGTTATGCGCGAGTCGAAAACTACCCAATCCTCAAGAAAACTTTTGACACTTCTCATACATATTCCGATTTTAACATTCACCATTATCATGTACTGAGCTGAATTTTGCACTTTACAGAATACAATGCTGTATGTGAATTCGGGCTAAAGGTCGGGGGAAATCTGAAAATAACAGAAAATCCCGGTCTTCAAATCAAATTCTCGATTTTTTTCGGTTCTTTCAGGCTTGTCCAAATTCTAGATTTTTTTCCCAGTTCTTCCAGGCTTTTCCAAATTCCCGTTTTTTTTCGGTTTTCAAGGATTCGAGGTACGCTGGCCACCCTGTTATCGTTCTTATTTCCGAGTAATCTTGGAGATCGCCAAGTGTAACAATTCGATGAAAATACTGCACGCTGCAGTCATTGTTTGCTGATTCTTGTTATTGCCAGTTTGAATGATGTTTTATTGCGTTTAGTCTTGCAGCTTATCTATGGTCCTGGAGAGCAATAGATGAAACTTTTATACTGACGAGAGAGTTGTAAAATGCAAAACGTGCAACAATTTGTGCTCTTCAAATGACTTTTGAAATGCGGAATGCTCTTCAAATGAATACAGAAAAGTATATATCGTAGAACCTGAAGGTCCATTGCCAACTGTTGAAGAGAAATGCACCAGAATTATTGATAATATAGAATTTTCAGATATAGAAACTGCCCAGATAATGTGCGGATTGAATGCAAGCTCATCCACTGGTCCAGGTGGTACTCCAACTGTGCACCTGAAAAACTGTATACTACAACTAGCCCCTTTACTGAACAGAATGTTCACAGTCATTAGAATCAGGGGCTTTGCTCGTTGCCGAGTGGAAAAATGCTGTCATCACATCGGTTTTCAAGAAAGGAGACAAAAAGTTACCAAAAATCTACAGACCAATAAGTCTGACAAGCACAGTGAGCAACGTCATGGAAAGGGTAATTGATTGACGGCTGACGACCATGCACTTAAAAATGATATTATTTCTAAACAACAACATAGTTTCATCCCTAGAAGATCAACCTCCACAAATTTACTCGTCACTAGATGTATGGACCAAAGAATTGGATTAAAAACAACCAGTTGTCATCATTTATCTAGATTATGCTAAAGCTTTCGATAAAGTGCCACATAAACGTCTCATCCACAAACTCTCATCTTTGGGTATACGAGGCAAGCGGTTAAGGCGGATCCAGGAATATTTATTGGACAGAACATTCCAGGTAGCGATTAAGAACACATTGAGACCCCACGCCGTTACAAGTGGTTCAGCTCTAGGCTGGAAGGTTCAGCTCTAGGCCCGATATTATTCATTCTATACACCTGTGACCTCGGTGATGATCTGTCTTCAAGTTGGAACTGTAACGCGGATGACACCGAACTATTCTCAAATCCACTGAAGAATCACCAGATACTGCAAAATGACCTCAATAAAGTGGTGACATGGTTGGAATCTTGGTTGCTGCACCTAAACCCCAATAAGTGTACTGTCCTCCACCTAGGAACAAATAACCCAAATCTTAACAATACCATTACATCCTCAATTTTAAAACAGTACAAAATGACCTTGGTGTTATAACACGAAATTTGAAATGTGATAACTAAGTTGCTGCTGTAAACAATGAAGCCAATATGCTACTATACCTGATTAGAAAGGCTTTCTCTACATTGCGTCCATCTAAGGTAAAACTGATCTATATAACATACATTAGACCTATACTTGCATATGCCAATGTTTGGTCCCCCACTATCAAAAAGATAAACATCATATTGAAAAAGTACAAAGTCAAATAACTAAGATCCCTAGGGAACTATGACAATCTGATTTTGAAGGAAGATGCAAAGAAATGTCACTTCTGACGTTCGAAGAGAGAAGAATCTCGGGTGATATAGAAATGTTTAAAATCTTGAATGGACACTGTAACACTCCTGAATTTAAACACTTCTTTATAAAAGCCACGGATTCAAGACAGAGAACATATGATGAAGTTGGTGAAAGAAAGAACAAGGACAGGACAACATTCTCATTTTATTGTAAACCGTGTGGTAAATATATGGAATGCACTTCGCACATGCTGTATAGAAAAGGAAACCCTAAGCACCTTCAAGGCTAGTCTGGACAATTATAAATTTGTGGTTAAGTGATTATAATACTTACATAAGCATATACATTATATCTCCATACATATGATCTATTATCTATAGTTGTGATTTAATTATAATTTTGTTAATATATTTAAGAGAATTGTTGTATAACTTATCACTATTGTAAGATATGTGTACAACAGCTTGTTGCTGCCACCATTAGTTAATAAAAAATAAAATGATAATGATTATGATAATATTAATAATAAAACATGGTCTTAAATACTGCAAATTTCACTACTTTCAACCTTTGTATACACCGTATAATTTAACGTCATATGTAAATTCTCTGAAATCATTCTGGGATAATTCCTACTTTCATGGTCTATTTAAGTACATTCTCAAAATCAAATCAGTGATCAAGCTCACTTCTATCTTCGGTTAATGAATTTTGTTTGCTTGAATATTCTTTAATATTTTTTTTCTCATTAATTTGTTTTCCGAAATTTCTTTTTGTCTGACCTACACAGGTGAATTGGCAATCTTTACAATAAATTTGTTACACAATGTTGTCATGATCTATGTCCATCTTATCAAAGATTTTTAACAATTTTGTTCTTATTAGTAAGCTTATAATCCATCTTAAATTTAATTTGTTGTTCTCCCAAAGATCTGAAAACCTTATTAGTACGGGAACTAAGATTAGGTAGTACACTACTAGTCGCGCGACTTTTCTTGACGTCTGAGCTCCCTAGTGCTCAACACAGCACGACTCGGTACAGTCCGGTCACAACATTGGTCTCACACGGAACGGCACAGCAAGATTGTCAGGGCTGCCAAGCTCTGCTTTCGAATGAATTCAGTTCTCGCATTTTCGCTGTAGTGTTGTGCCCTGTGATTTATTCGATTCGGATTTCGGTAATATCATATCTTCTTAGTAAGCAATATTATCGTTATCTAATTATTTTCACTTGTGGTTGCTATTCATTGTGTTATTATTTGTTATATTTCATCGTCTATAATGTCCTGTTGTATTAAGAGCGAGAGGCGCGAATAGTATTAACAACGTTACAGTTGGCAACACCCGTTGGATGTGACGTCGGGAGAAGCCTCCTCTCCCCGCACCCCGCGCTGGGAGACGTCAAGAAAAGTCGCGCGACTAATACAAGGACCCTCATCAATCTTTGCATCTATTTTAACAGCAATCCCATGTTAAATATTCGTTTGTTAAGGGACTTTGCCTAACTCAAAATATAACAATACTTACACCAACATCTCTAACGATAACATATGACAACCCACAAGTATTTTTGTCGATGTCTTTGGCCAATATATCCGCATTCATATCACATGTGATGTTTTAAAACTATTTCTTTCAATGTCTTCTTTCACAAAATTAGATTTCTTCATAATGTGATTATTTCTAGCAGTTATTTTGAAATTTCTAGTCCAGTCTGTAATTGATTTATTATCAGGAAAAACTTATATTTGTCGACAAACCAATTGCTCGAAGCTGGTGCCCTCACCGAGTGATACTATCCACTTCTCGCAGATTACATTGCAAATTCCAATCAACTCCGACTCCATTGTAGATAATGTGACCATTTTCTCTATTTTGCATTTCCATTAATCAATGATTTACCTAGCATCATCGCATATCCCGCAAATGATTTACTCTCTTTGGTAATACACCAGCTAGCATCTGAGTATATATTCAAAACTCCTTGGTCTTCGCTTATTTTCAATGTGACATGTTTCGTTGCTTTTAAGTACCTTAAAGCTCTTATAATGCTTTGCATTTGAATGGTTCTCGGATCCATCATATATTGAGATAATTTGCTGTACGTGGAGGCCAAATCTGGGCGCGTGGCAGCAACAAAGTATACCAGACAACCCAACATTTCTTATGCCCAGATATCATTTATCCTTATATCATTTGCCCTTATATCATTTCTTATTTCATTCACATCCCCGTCCACTATCTTGATTGATAGATATTTCTTTAAATTTGATATCAAGTTGTCAATGGGAGTGGTATTCTCTCCTATGATGATACAATCGTCTACATAAAAACCAATGATCAAGAAATTCTTATTTTGGGCCTTCACAAACGTGCAAGGATCACTTTTACATGATCCCACTCCACACCGCTTAAGAACTGCATAATTTCTTTTACCAGCATCTCCAGCTTCAGGCAGACCTTACAAGCTCTTCTTCAACTTTAAAACTATATTCCCATCTACGTGCACACTGTCTGGAATTTTCATAGAAATATCGTATTCCAATTTTCCTTTTAGGTAGGCAGTTTCTACATCAACGTATTTCACAGGATAATTGTTCATTGAAGCCACAGAAAGCAAGATGCAAAACATTTCTAGACTCATCACTGGACTATAAGCATACTCGAAAACTCTTCCATTTATTTGTCTGGAAATATCTATTACTAACCTTGCTTTGCATTTCACCTCCTTGCCCACGCACTTTCTACAAGTTTTCTAGTTGCTTTGGTCGTATTTTTTATTATATTCCACATTGCTTTTGTTTTGTTGAGTTCAAAATATCCTGATGGTGTTTCATGATTTTAGACTGGCGTATGACTTTTCTTAACAAAGATTTGTATTTTTTTGAAGTAGATGAGAAAATCTTGAGATACTTTATGATGTTTAGAAATGAAAGAAAGAATTCGCTTGTTTTTACAAGACGTCCTAATCCCTGGTGTTACCCAAGAATTGTTTTTCCGTGAAATATTTAATTTTCGTTTCTGAAGAGGAAAGTGTTAAAATGGAATGAAAACGTTGAAAAAAAAATAAATTATATTTGTCGTTTGTATCAACAGTATTACAGAGAGTATACTAATAGAGATGGCACTCAACGTTAATCCCAACGCTCTTATTCAAATTTCTAATTTTCATGGAGGGGGAAGCAGCCATCTTAGCCCCAAGATTGAGCCAATAGCGTGGAAGGGCGTTCTACCAATGGAGGTAGCGCGTAATGTCGACCGGGAAATTTAAAATGAAGTTGTTTTCAAAATGGCGTCAAATTAATACATTATTTTTATGTAAAACAAATACGCTAGGCAATTTAGAAGACTAAAATATTAGGATTTGGAATCCTAAGTCACTGAATGGAATTGTTGTCCAGGGAGTGCAAAATAAAAAGTTATTTCATAAACACAATATTTATTTCTAAATTATGTAAATAGTAACAAAAATAAACAATAATATGCAATATAAACAATAATACGCATAATACAATTTTTTACAAAATAAATGTAAGCAAGTAATCAGACATAGAGATTATTTTACTTTGCAATTGACTAAATATTGAAACCAGGAATTTAGACAATTGTCCAAATATAACTAGTGACCATTACTTCTTTAATTTTGTATCATTATTAAAATGACATTCCAGCTATCAACACCTGTCAAATTTCAGCCTATTATCAAAATTGCTCATAAGGTACAATACAAATTAATATTATTGATAAGTTTTATAAATAAACAAGAAACTTGCTGCACAAACAGTCCACAAAATCTATCTTTTTTTGCTTGCTTTCTTCAAAAAAGCAATATTACACATTAAACTGCATTACAAGAGACATGTTTTTCCTCCTACCTAGTAAAAGTGATGAACTAATTAAAAAAAAACGTGATTCTACTCCAACTTCATTTATCTCAAAGTAGAGTTTTTGGACTTAGTAGGTTTCACTAATATTCCGATATCACAGGCTACATATTTGTCCAAACGCATGGCTAGTTGCTCAATGGATTGTGGATGAAAATCCGAAGGCCGATAATATCTCCAGAATTACTCAACATTTGATACAGGTATTGAACAGTTTTTCAATTACTAAAAAAATATTTTCATGTCTTTCCCAATCATGTTATGTGACATAACGCACACAATTTCTGCAAAACAATATAACTAAATAAAAGCACTTATCATACTCAGGATATTATACCCAACAGGCATTTCAAGAACCATCAGAAATATGTTTAGAAAATAGCTAATGCTTCCTGGTAAAAATGCCAAACTGTTACACAAAGACATACATAATTCACAAGACAGAAAGTGGGCCAAAAAAACCTGAGATAAAAATTTACTGCTACAGAAACACCAAATGATTATCCCTCAAAAATACAATTTTTAATTTATTAAATTGAATCCCAAAAAACTTCAATTTGGTACATGTCTACAAGCAAGTGGTCCTGTAGTTTGGATTTACTAAATTACTTACAGTAACTGGAAGTGCTACAGAATAGCAGACTTTCTCGAAGTTAAGTTTTCTAATTTCCTTTGATGTGGACCGGCTCTATGGTCTTCCCTCATCTTCTTGCCAGCTGGCATCTATCGCTGCCCAAAATACATTTTTTGCCATTTTCTCAACTCTCCGATTACCAAATAGTAAGACCGAAATATTATTTTAAGAGTATTAAAGAACCTTGGAAGTATTAAAGATCAGTATTGCAAGAGTATTAAAGAACGTAACCTTGTCTTAAATAGCAATTTCATCGAAAAATTTGAAGCCGTTTTTAAAAAAATGGCGTTAAGCATTACTGTAAATGCAAAATTGAAGCTCTTTTTCTCCGGATTCTATTTGAGTTTTCGAAAAACTTCATTTGAAATAATTTGAAGAACTTCCACTCACAAATTCAATAATATATTGTAACGGTACGTCCTCCGAAATAATAATATAATAAAATCAAATACTGGTCATAGTATGCCGACCGCCGCCCCACCCGCTTAGGTGCGTGGCCGCGCCGTTCAAAAGGTTTTATGACCGTCCCTGGGTGCCGCGGACTCAATAGCCTCTCCACACTAAACGACAATTATCGAGGCCAAGCCCTACCACCGGTCTCTGCCAACCCCTCGTCATCACCCCCTCAGCCGAACTCGGAGACATATTTATGACCGTCAAAAGCATTGTGCTACCGAGACGCACCGGCGCGTGCCGCGTCGAGTCCCGCGCTCGCTGGGTATGCCCTTTGAGTCCGATCCACAGACGTGCTGCTTAAAAGAGCATCAAAATTCGTTTTGCTCAAGTGTTCACCCGGGAGAGAGGCACCAGGCAGGGCAATAAAGCAATAACGTCAATCAAAGAACGGCCTGGGCTAACCGTCGCCGGCACCCGAAAAGAAAGGAGTAAAACGCCGTGACCGAGGCGCGAAGGCGGGGAAACATGTGTCACCGTCTTCGGACGTGCCGCGCCAATATACCACCCTTTCGTTATGCGCACGTGGTCACCTGTGGACTCGCGAGACCTACTTTCGAGCATACAATGCCGCACATTGTCGATGCGAGCTCGCGAGCCATTGGCTCAAGTGCCGCCTCTTTAGCGAAGGGCGAGCGAATCGAAGACAGGCCCCCGGTCCGTGGAGAGGGAAGAGGTGCCTTCGTTCGTGGTAGCGCGCCGCCCAAAAGGGACTTGTATCGAGAGATCGGTAAGAGACACTTGTATCTAGAAATCGGTGAGAGAGACTTGTGTCTAGAAATCGGTGGGAGACACTTGCTCTACCGCGCGCCGCATAAACTTAATTAGTCACGTGAGCTGAAATGATTACTCTCAAAACGTGCGCTAGTTGATTTGGCGCTTCATTCGAGATTTTTGCTCTGCGCAATGTCACATCATTGGTGAAATTCATTAGACTCGCTACCGGAAGGAACTTCCTCTCCGGAGACCGCAAGCCGAGCGCGGAATCACCATTGTTTACGATCGGCAACGAGACGTCGTGACCTGGGTCGCGTGTCATGAAATGTGGACGACGCCAGCGCAGCATTGGGTCCAGAGGGAGCGTGTTGCTGGTGGCTTCCGCCTGAGTACGCGCCACAGCCGCCCGACTCCAGCCCGGGAATGCATCACTCACCACTGCTGACATCACGCCTCAGAAGAGTACCAGATAAGTAGTTTTGTGCAGCCAGGTGACGCTCAGCCCTTGTTTCCCGCGTAAGTGCGGACGAACTTTAGATATTCGGAGCTGTAGCGGATGTGTCGGAAATCAGGCACGAGGGTAGCGGCCAAGTACTTGTGTTCAATTTTTGTATCAAATTTCATTTTAAAGTAAATAAGAGGCCGCCGATGTACAAAAAAAAACAACATGTAAATTCATTTGTAAAAATCATTGTTATGCCAATCATCATCATCATAATCATATTTTAGAATAAGTAAATATTATCTTGAAATTCCCATCTGTGTATTATTGAGCATGCAAACCCCCGACCCACCGCCGACGGGTTACAATATCCATTGAAATGTGCATATTACTGGCATGAGATATCGAAAAAAAAACATAACAAAAAAAACATTTGTGCAATTTTTGGGAAAACAAAAGAACATTCAAAAATGAAGATTACATCATATTAAACAGTCATTACCACTATCCGTTGAAATAGTTTAAAGCAGAAAGAAATTGAAGCCACCTTTGAGAAAATGGCGTTTGAGCTATTCTGAAAATGAATAATTTTGAGCTCATTTGAACAAAAAAGTGTGGAGTTTTCGAGAAACTTTACTTGACATTATTTAAAGCGCATGTACTCATAAATATAACATCAAGCAGAAATCGCATTTAAAGTATTACCGACATGAAAGACAAGTCACAGAAATTACATTTCTGTAATTTTTTAAAAAATAAAATAAAAAATATGGCAATATGACATTTGTCATCGTATAGGGTTCATTTAGCACTAACCGTACCTAAAATTTAAAAAAAATTGGAGCCGTTTTCGAGAAAATCTTTTTGTAATTTTTTAAAATTGCAAATAGTTCACCCACAATTGCACAAAAACTACTAAAATTTACAAAAAAATCTTCACACCTTAAATGAAGAACTATTTATGCACAACAAATTTAATTCGAATGAAAAGTCTCTCTCTTCAATATTGTAATTGTAAGAAGTTAAGGATAAAAACCCTACTTTTACAATTTCTGAAAATTCAGAGTTAATCCTTCCGGCAATGTCCCCTTCCACTTCTTCACCAGGTGGAGAAGGGCCTGCAATACAAAGAGATATGGTATCATTGACACACAAAACACGCAATCATATATCTTCATTCAACAATGCATTTGCACTCACCAGAACATTCGAGGAACTCGGGAGAAATGTTGTCCACTACATGCAGAGCAGGTAGAGCAGATCCTGCAAAAGAAATAAGGATGTTTAATTAAATTAAAAAAGAAAAAAATTCTTATTACACCTTCTAGTTGCCCCCCCCCCAAAAAACAAAGAAAGAAACGTACGCCTTTCATGTGGTAAGCCTTCTATAAATGACCTGAGTGCCCCCTCCGGCAACTCAGGACACACATCAGCAAAAATTACTAGTCCTGCATTATGTGCTAGTCTGCCTGCTGCAGTGAACATTTCCGGCGTGAAGTGCTCCATGCATAAATACCTTAACCTTGTGAGAAATTCCCAAGGGCAAAATGCCAAAATCGGGTCAATTGCCTTTAGCCATTTTATACACCTGTAATAAAATTAGTAATGTATTATTGAGCTATTATAGTTATATCAAAATCACCTTAATGTTATCACAGCTATTATAACTTATCAATTACATGATTATTAAAGCAACCACTGTTTTCATGACTTTAATACATTGGATGTTCATAATAATTGTGTTTACAATAACCTGACATATAATTACATTATTTAAGTTAATCTCATGTACTATTTAGTGACATAGTTAATTTACTATATCACTAAATAGTACATTAAATAATTTTTATGGAACCATGCTAAGCATTTCATATCGCTTACCTTTCAGGATCTGTTGGAAACCTGAATAATTGCCGTCCACTCCTTATGTTTTTGTTGTTTGGGCAATTGGGTACCCAACAACGCCTAAATTGGGGCATTTCGTGTTTACAGCACAGAGCATCATCTCAGAAACTCAGAAACACCCAAACGCAAAAACGATCACAGAACACCGTTCCGTTTACGCATAAAGCACGTGAATAATTGCCGGGTGTGGCCTGTAGATTTCGCGCACAGCGCCTTTGCGCCCTTCGACGCTATTGGCCCAACACGGGTCTAAGATGGCGGAATTCAAATTCAAATAAGAACAGGCCCCGGCCTATCTAGTGGCAGAGGATTGCAGTATTATAAACCGCTTCCAATGACTCCTGCATCAAGTAATCAATGAATAAGTTTATTTTACTTTTTGTAAACAATCTAGTCATACGTATATTATTTATTGTGTCAGTGTTCGCATTTCTTATAATGGTAAGTTGTGCATCGTGGTCACTGTATCCTTTTGTTTCACCTCTTGTTTCAACTTTATATCGAGTAGTAGTTTTGTTAATTATAATTTGATCAATTGCCTTCATCGAATTTAGTGTGATCCATGTAGGTAAATTAATTGTAATATATAAATTGAAGGAATAAATTAACTCGAGAAACATTTCTTTCTCGCAAGATTCGGCCAAAAAATCAATGTTAAAATCTCCGCATACAACAATGGATTCAAAAGAGCAATTGCTGACTTTGTTAAGTGTTATCTCCAGTTTTACTAAGAACAAAATATAATCTGCAGCTCTCTTTGTTGGATGCAAAGTAACATCCCTTCTTGCAAATAAGATGTACAACAGAAATTTCTCTGTAATTCTCTCTCTCTCTCCCTCTCTCTCTCTCTCTTCCCCTCTCTCTGCAATAAAAGCCTGCGAGTTTGGAATTTGGAAAATGCTAAGTTCATTAGGCGATAACGAATGTTCAGTAAAGCAAAGAACATCCATTTGATTTAAATCGCTCTGTAGAGCTGCTCTGTAGAACTCAGTTTTATTTAAAAGGGATTGAAGATTATGGTGCAGAATGTTTATCTCTTGCAAGTACCAACACGAATGATTTTCTGCTGAAACTGACTGTAGTTGCTATATATTTACTCCATTTTTACCTCGAGTCCGTGGTCGAAGGTTGTAGTGTGTCCCGGCAGTGACAGGTTGATCAGGTGTAGATGAATTGGTAGTGGGAATGGGAGAAACGGGAGTAGGTTCAGAGGAAGAGGCAACAGGGTTCGAAATAAGGGTGGGGGGTGGAGAACGTAAAGAAGGTGAAAGGGATGGATTTTTGGCAGGAGACTGCGTAGGACTGGAGTTGATGTATTGTGCAAGCTTGTTACCGATTGCATGTTTTTCAGCAAGGTTCATGTGAAGACCATGCCGGATGAAGTGTTTTGCTGAGAGGAAATTAATTCCAAAAAGTGTGACATCTGTTCCTCTCAGTTTCAATTTGAATTGTGGGTTTGCGTGCTTAATCTCGCTGCATAGTGTAGGTCTGTTGTACCAGAAGTGCAGAGTCGAGACTACAATGTTAGTATTTTGGGCAGCACATTGTAATTTGTTTACATGTTGTTCAGGTGTAAAGTTAATGTCATTCTGCCCTCTTATGATAATGACTGTGTCCTGATTGGTCAGTGTCTTCGTGTGGGTGTCCAACTCTGCAGTCACATCTGCAAACCTCCCGTTAGGTTTAAAAATAGATGAGACTGAGAAGTTGGAGGGTAACTTCCTACTGAGATTGGAGGAAAGATGGCGACCGTGACTGTCAGCTAAAATAAGTACCTGTTTTTTAGGCTCAGTAGGAATGTCTTTGTTTTCAAGTGAGCTAGGATGCGCATTTTTACGTTTTTTGATTTTGACGCGCTTCCTAGCCTGTTTGCGTTGGTTCGTGCATGAATTTGTCGATGGTAGAGAAGGGTGGTGAGGATCAGGAAGGCGAGGAAAATCTGTTTCATAATCTAAAACATCTATTGAAGCTAGTACTTACGAAATTTGGCAATGTGGCTATGTAGGATTTCGTCATCTTAAGCTGCAACTGTTTAAATAAACAAAAAGAGATTTACATTGCAACAAGATAGTGGTTGGTGCAGAAACTAAAAAAGTAAGGACTTTGGAATTAAATACATCTGGAGTGTCTTTGACAAATTTATCCAACTGTACTTTTAATATTCATATTCATAAAAACTAATTAGAAGTTCTTTGTGATTAGTGTTAAATATTACCGTATAAAAGTAACATATAATTTTAAAGGAGTAATAAGTCAATTATATTTTAAAAATGCAATTTTTTTACAATAAATTTGTTTTTACTGCGAATCTGTTTTTACTGAATCTATAAACATGGAACCATTGCCTTCTTTATACTTCATAACTGATGATAAATAGGGGATGTGACTATTATGTCACTGATGACTCATATTGCGTGCAGAAATAGCCATGACGTAATGATTCGTGCCACAATATGCCATATTATGAACGATTTTGTTAATAGAAAAGGGTTGTTTATAATGCTGGTATACAAAAATAAGTTTTCTTCAATGAATTTTTGTAATAGAAAAGTGTACACTTTTCACTTCTTTCAAGTGAATTTAATGAAAGTGATTACCATATATAATAAAGTAGTGATTATTAATACCAAGAGAATAGTGTAGGGATGCTGGAGCTTAAAAAACGTGTGGAGATCATACTTTTCCCACATGCCATTCACTGTTCACAATTTTTTTTTAATTTGTTGCGTCTACACCTTCACGCAATGCTTCCCAGCCCCTTAAGGGGCGTTGAGCGCTTTGCCCTGGGGAGTAATCCTCCATTAATGTGCTTTATTTCTGGAGTAATCCTCCGGTACTGTGTAATTATTACACTGAATAATTACTATATTTGTCAAGTCTCGTCACGTCGCAGTCAGTCAGTACCTTTTATCCCTTCTGCCAGGGGCTCGACGCCGTTGGATCCCGGGGTGCCTGGCCGGTCACCCAACCAGGAACCCGCGAGTCTCGAGTTCGCTTAACCTTCGTGACTTCACGGAGCGTAGTAAACGAATTCGGCTAGCGCCGCCGACTAATTTTATTTATGAAAATGAATTTGTAAATAAAACATATTTATTTCATGCCCAAAGTAACTTTCGGGAACAATATTTTATTTATTTTTATTGTTGTGGTTGATTATTCTCATTTATGTAAAGATATTATTTTGCAGACACGTTATTTGGATTAATCCGGGATGGTGATGTCTCAAAATTAACCAAGAACCGGGAGATTGAGAATTTAAATTATAATACTTCCAACAATAGATGGTAAGTTTGGCACCAAATTATTTGTGATTAATTTTAGAAAGCAAAATAGTATTACACAACTCTATTTATTGAAATTGTATGTGTTTTTTCAAAAAGTATTTTGGAGCAACGAAAATGAAATTCCTTATGTGTATTTTATTTAATTTGATATATGCATAAAATTCTGTGTGGAAATTAATCTAAAAAATGAATGAAAGCTTGTATGTTTTGTTAGCTTTTGTAATGAGTCCTTGAGAGCTCACTTTTGAAATTATTTGTTCTGGAATTATTAGTTATTTCATTTTTATTCTTTCTTCTATAATTATTCATGACCTTTTTGTTATTTTCTACTGTAATTATTTAATCGCGGTGGCCAGTGTACATATTATAAGTGTAAGTACTTAAGCTTCTTCGCTTGATTTACTGTGCCGCTGTGTGCAAGGCCGTGTTAAAGCACGGGCCGAAAGGGCTAGAGCTCAAGGCCCCCTACACATCTTAAAGAAGTTATTTAATAGTAAATTTTTCAAAAAGTAAAATAAAAACCGTATAAAAGGTGATGCATGATTAAACTATACGCACAAACTTTGCATAAGGGAGTGATGTGTCGTGCATTGTTGGATGATATATGGAATGTTGCTGGTTGATGCGACAGGCTCACTCAGTGATAAGAAGTTTGGTTGTTTTATTTTCATTCGCTGGGAAACGGCGAATTTTCGACACAAAAGCTCTTATTGCCGGGCCCTGGTAACGGTGGATAAATCCTGTTCCTAAATATAGAAAAATAATCCAGAATTCATGGTTTGTGCTTCCTTCATACCTAAAAGAGGATTGACGGCAAAGCATCTGTCTGTCTGTAAACAACGCTAACCCGAAAACCGTTCAGCCAATTTTCTCCTAAATCGATATTCATAATCGTTCTGGTCGATGTTTCAGACCCGGAGATTTGAAACCGATATTTTAATTTTACGGGTACTTGAAGTTCCTAGGAAATTTGGAGAATTTTCTGTTGTTGTTGAATAGTGCGAAGAACGGTTAAGACAATAGAGATTTTTGTCTCAGACAAAGTCTGAGAACTACAGAATGGAAAAGAGATTTTGCTTGGACATCAACAATTCTACCAAATTAGCTCATTAAGAAAGGTCATGTACATTTTTTTAAAAACTAGTAGTTTTTGCGTGATTTCTGATTGAAATCAATGAAATATATAGTTTTCTTACCCACCACGGTACACGAGAAAAATTGAATGTATATGACAAAATATTTTTTTAATTTTTATTATAATTTACTATTGCAAATACCAAACAGTATTCTGCTTTTAACTCCTCGCATTTTTTCCCCAATGTGTTGATATATTTGTTTCAAGCAATCCTCAAAGCTTAATAGAAATTTCGCAACAATGCCACATCGATGTTTGAGAAGCTAGTTATTGTCGAACATCAAGATGGTGTCGGTGATAAGATACAGCTGTTTAATTTAGTTCAGCTGGAAGTGATGTAACTCTTGAGCCCAGAGCCAAATCTTCCTTAATTCCGATTAATTTCACAGTAGTTTTTTATACATTACTCCTCTTAATGCTCGGTGAAGTATATTATATACCATTTAATATCATCTGATCCCTTAAAAAACTTAATACCAATTGAATACAAGAAAAAGCTACATTAACAATGTAACGTGTTCAATAACTTACAGAAAATTAAGCCCGCGAAAGTTTTTCCATAAGAGTATATACTAATTTAAATTTTTTTATTAAAAAATGATGCCGGTAAGGGAAAAATGGTTTCTTACCGTCTTCAAGAACAGAGATTTTACTTTCATTTCAAGTATTTTTTGGGGATACTTCACCGTGGTTTATCTAACGAACCTACTACCTTAAAGTTTTATTTTCCTGCGCTTCGTTTGAGGCGGTGTGAATATATAAAATGGCGGCAATAAATTAACTTAACACTGGAACGACCGACACCGTCATTTTTAAGGCTACAACACATTTAAATAATGTTTTCTTTATTAAAATGAACAGTAGATCATTGTGATTACTTGACTTTTAATGCATTATGGTGTAAAGTATATATAAATATTTGGAAAATATGACGAAATGACTAGAGGCAACTCACAAGTGAGAAGCTAGAATTTTCGTAATTATTTTGATGTCAATTGCATATATTCTTATTCATGAATTGATATTATTAGCCAAGCGAATGTGCATAGTTTTGACAACGCTGCGCTGGCAACAGTGCGTTGCTCGCATCTTAGTTGAATTGGACGTTTTCAAGAAGTAAGTGAGGAGTTAGTAGCGCAGAAAATGCAATGTTTAATATTACGTAGCTGTTTCTAATAACGCGAGAAAGTATATGCACCACTAGATAAATCAGTTTCTATTCCCTGTAAGAAAAAAATCCTACATTATTAATGGTAGCCATTTCCTTCCGTGGCGACAGAGACCAGGATGAGCATAAAATTCGAAAAGAAAAGCGAATCAGGCCTCCACGAAAGGGGAAAAAATTCTGAGACAGAAATTTATACACCTTGTATTTATATTTCTATATTTTGTCTTTTATTTGATGTAATACATTGTTATAAATACTATAATTTTGAATATTTTCAACTTTGTATTCATTGTGTCATTTAACATTATATATAATTTTTCTGAAATCATTCTCGTAAAATTTTATATCCATAGTCTATAATAAGTACATTTAAAAATTCGAATCTGTCATAAAGTGGAATTCTATGTTTGGTTAATGAATTTTGTTTGTTTGAATGCTGATTAATAATGTTTTATGCTCATTAAGTCGTTATTCCAAACCGGCATAATGACAGTGACAATGAGCTCTTACTTCTCGAAAATATTTGTTAAAATGGTTCTCACGAGGTTGGCAGCACTGGAGAGCGCGGGCGCGTGGGGTGGGAGCGATTGCTGTCTGTTACTCTCTGGTTCGTCGCGCGGGGTGTGTGGTGAGAGCGGGTAGGTTGTGTCCTGGCTGCTGCGGCGACAGCGCCAAGTAATCGTGTTTTGTGCCGGCCCGGTGGCCGAGATCGCTAAGGCAGTAGTGTCGTAGTGATCTCGGACCGAAGGGTCGCGGGTTCGAGTCCCGCCTCGGGCATGGTTGTATTTGTGTTCGTCCTTTCACCCCTTATCATCAATCACCATATCGTTTCATCCACATAGTCACCATACCGTTAACAGCAATAGTGGTCGCTAATGACCTTAGATGTTGATGCGACCTTAAATAACAAAAAAAAAAAATCGTGTTTTGTGCAGTGATTTTCATCTTCTGCAGGTGGACATCGATACGTTGATTTCTTCTTTGGTTTGTGACTTCAAATATGTAAGTTAAATCACTGACCAGTAATATTTGGCTACATATTGCTTGAATACACAGCTCACTATTTGAATGTTTAAGTATTCTGCTTTCTATTCAGTTGCTTTAACAATCATATTTTGTTATTGCAACTTGAGATTGGTTAAATTACTGTGCATTTGGTTGGTAGGCATTACATAATATAATTTGTTTATTTTGAAAATGAACGCAGAGCAATATCAGCAGATCTGTTTTACGAATCTTAGAGAAAAATGTTTCTGTTTGCTTTCCCTCGCTTTGTGTTCGAGTTACTCTAACTGCAAGGTTATTTAGACAACAAATGAATGAAATGTAATATTTCTCAAAATTCTTACGAACTACAGAAATTCCTCATATTCGGTTCGTAAATTAAAGGTGTACAACTTACAAAGGGTTAAACTTATATTATTTATTTTTAGTTCGTTTAAAACTCTACAAGTTAGTAGCAGATATTAAACCAATGTTCAGAGAAAGTGAAGAAAAACAGAAGAGCGGTGGATCCAAGAGGAGGTGGGGGCACAGGAGCTATCCCCCTCTCCACGGTTCCAATTTTTGAGGGTAGATATTTTACACAATGTATGCCAAAAATTTGTCGTATATAAATTGAAGTCAAATGAGTATTACTTATATGCTCTCTGGGAAGTCTTTAAAGAGGAAATTTTCATTCTAAAAAAATTGTCATTTTCTGAAGGAAACTAATGAAGGTTTTACACAATTTTATAGTTTTACAGTTATATTTCTCTTAAGGTGGTTAGAGCGAGATATTTGCTAGTAGATGGTCCATGTTAGAGTTAACAATATTTATTTGCGATATAAATGGGTTTACAAATATAAATAAATATAATATAAATAAATATAATATAAATGATTTACAAATATAAATAGTAATATATTTTCAATATTACTTTTCTGGACATTTTTCGCCTAACCTTACATTACAGATGCAAGAGTGCATCAATGTCAATAGTTTAGCTGCGCGCCAGCAGAGGATGACGTCTGAGATCTACTACTGATTTCATCAATGACCAGAATTATTGCGAAATTTATTAGAGTTTGAATAAGGTTATGTAATGTCCCTGTGTGAATATTTGAAAGAAAGCCGTAACTGAAGTGATAAGTAATGTCAATGTCCGTGTTATATACTAAGTGGCAAGAAATCATTGCGAGTTTAAAAGTGTTTAATAATTGAGGTAGGTTGAGAGAATAAAATGTACAATAATATACAGTAAAGAATATACAGTAATGTACAATATACAATATACACATATCGTTTACATCCTAAACGTCACTTTTACAGAAATTTGCGACAACTGAATTGTTTGACTAAACGACTGTCACAATTGTCAAAACATATTACAAATGCCAAGAGATGGGCAGTCTACTAAAATTTTGAATCGGTTACTCAGAGGGGAGATCGACTTGGTGAAGTACTTACTCGCCCCAATGAAAACAATACTGCAAGAAGAGGAGAAATGTGAATAATTCTCTAAGTAGTAGGGCAGCTGTTTATTAGGACTCTCAATTTGACTATTTACACAGTTCTTAGGTTCAAAATGGTAAAATGGAAAATGTGTATATGTATTCAGTCCATTCAGTAAATTTTTGTCTTAAAGATGCGATGGCAGTTTGAACAGTGGTGTGTAATTTAGGAATGATCATTTACATATTAAGACTAATCTGTAAAGTTGTTTGCATATCAATTGCTGTTGTATTTTTTCTTCTACATGCGAAGAAATGTAGTGAAGTAGTTGGTAATTAAGCAATGGTCATTTCAATATTAAGACTAATATGTGCAGTGGTTTTTTTCAATATTTTTTTGCAGTTGTTTTTTTCAATACAGGATGAATTTCTGTGCAGTGGTATGTAATTTAGGAATGATCATTTACATATTAAGACTAATCGGTAAAGTTGTTTTGCATATCAATTTCTCCCAATGAATGAGTTCATTCATATATTTCTAAAAAAATAAGCAAAAATTAATAGGTCTAAAAATATTTTTGTCTGAGCAAATAATATCTGGGAATCTTTGGTTTGTATTATTCATATTTCAGGATCCATAATCTCTATCACTTGAGATAAAATAATGATGCTATTATAGTTTTGTTATGTGCCTCAGTGCATTATCAATTTATTATTTACACATAATGTAATGTTGGTGGATCATTAGTTTTCTATTGTATCAGTCGTATGATGAATTGATTTACCTGAACAAATAAGTTTTATACTACGTGTTACTATCACACAGGACATTAAACATATATATTTTTGTTATCTTTAGAATTATAAAATCTGGTAATTATGATTCAGAATAGATACAAGTATTTTCATTTATTTTTATGATTATGAATCATCAGTTACGTTATGACATCTATAACTATTACTCCGGATCTACCTACTACAGTACCCGTGCATGAACTTCCGCATGTTATACTCAGCTTAAAACAGTAAGTGCCTTCAAGGTCACGAGTTGACAGATCAATTTCAAAACTTTCTTTATGAATATAATAGAAGAAAAAATATAAAAATAGAATAAGTTTTACAACGTGACAGTTTTGATAGTGTTGGAATATATAAAACTCCACCAAAATTTTATGTGAGTACAAGTATTTTATTTTGTAGTTTAGATTTGTTTAGCTATTAGTTATAAAGTGAATGTTTAGAAGGTGGAACTTCAAATAAGAAAAATGTCATTATTTGTGGAAGTGAGCGAGGTAATCTGGACCTTTCCAAATGGGGGTCAAGAGAAGACCGCTATCGTGGCGTGGCCGGGCAGAGCGTGGCAGGGAGTAGAGCGAAGGGATACAATGGAAGATATAGAGATAGATCCCGCCGCAGGGCATGAAAAGTTTGAATTCCTCTTTCTGTATAATAATTTACTGTAATAAATGCCCGAGCGACGCCAGGTATTTCAGCTAGTAGGGTAATAAAAACAATATTCAGTGCGCTCGGAACGAACATCTCGTTTCGTTGGGTGATCTTTAATACGTCTTAGCGATTGTAAACTGGCGGTGGGGAAAGGAAAAGTAGAGTATTTATTTTTGAATTTCACTTATTATAAACAGTAATTTACAAATGAACCTATCTAAAACTAGAGGAGCTAAAACAACACGCACTTTCTCGCCTTTAGTAATGGTTTTGTAATATTATTATACCACAATTTATCTCCGAATTAACACATCTCAGTTGCCAATTTTGTGTAAAAGTCATTTGAAATCGTACATTTGTGCAACAATTCGTCGTACAAGAAATCGTACAACAATTAAATAGTTTCAGACAATACATTTATGTTCAAAACTTTAAACGAAAATATATTTCTGGCATTGAATTCATTGTATGAGGTATACGATACTGATAGCGGTGGCAAACAACTGTAAATATATCGAAAAATATATAATAGTAATTCTTAAACACTATTGTATTGTAACATTTTACAAATATATAAAAGTATTAGTTTACAAAAACGCGAAGGAAAGGCAGCCATCATCGCCTTTTGTAATCAGTGCGGCGTTACAACAATGTTACAAGTAAAAATGACCTCTAATTCCTATGAAAAAGACATTTTGCCCATTATCGTGTTTGATAACAGAAGAAAATGAAAATGGATAGAAAAATATAATTAGAAATATTATTTTTATATTCATCAAAATTACTAGAATTTAACATGCTTTCTTAGATCTTATTAAGCAAAGCAACATTTTTTTAACACTTGACAATTCAACATATCTTTGTTTATTTAAGTTTTTTTGTTCAATTGGTATGCGTTTTATTCGTGGCAGCCGGACATTGAAGGAGAGGGGCATCAGCTGTTGGCGTAGATTTTGACCTTGGGTTCGCTTCTCTTCAAAGGCGTGGGCCATAGGTAGATAATTCCCTCTCTCCCGACTCTGACCGTGGGAAGGTACACGGGTATGGCTTCAATTCACATATCGCACTGCCCCGTGCTGAAAATCATAACCTTGGACCAGATACCCATTTCTAAACGCCATGAGAGATATCAGAAAGTCATAGTACCGGATTGTGACGCACTGTGCGTTGAAAATCGGCGATCAAACCGAATACAGCCAATAAGGGGTGTATTTTTCATCTCAGAAGCAGTCAATGAAGTGTTTAAATTTTATTTAAAGGTGATTTCTTTCATAAACACGTTATATGTTAATGTATTTTGATAGTTATATTAGTCATGCAATTTACTATTCGTTAAAAAATGCAAGCCTTTTTGGTAAGTGAAAATTTAATGACTTGAAAACAATTATTTTACTGAAGCGTATGTAACATTTGAAAGTGATTCAAAAGTCTATTAGAATTCGGCCATTCATTATAGGAAACTATAGAATCTTACAATGTAAAGGATAGTTTCTAATATTTAATTAAAGAATACCGTATAAAAATGTCAAAAATGTTTTGAAACTTGTATATTACAATCATTATTTGTATTCGGATTATTCATGCATGTGTTTGACTTACCATCAGCACAGGCGACGCGTGGAGAATTCCGCGCTTTGACAAGCAGCACGTAATGAAACGTCTGAATTTTAATAGTCGGAAAAACACTATTTGAAATTGGTTCATATAACATTTAAATTTATTTTTATGAATTTTGAAAGATGTTAAACACGCTGGTAAAATTTCAGGTCAATTTGAGTATCAGCATGGCGAGTGTTGAGCGTAAGCGCTGTGTGAGAAGTGGCAACGCTGTCCTCTATAGGAGCTGAACTGCAATCAAACGCTTGAACGCTCTTAATTAGCACCAACAGAGCGCGTGGTCAAGGAATGAAAACTTGAAGCATGAGATCGAATATAAAAAAGGGCTATTACACAAATAGCAAGAGCAGAATAGTAAAAAATAACATTATAAACACATATCTATATTTTCTTTATAGTGACCGCTAACGAGGGCCAGAATTTAATCTGATTAAGGCGAAAAGTCTTTGGTAAATTGGGCAACACCGTATTGTACTTGAGGTTGGCATGCCTGCTCAGTGCTCACGTTTCTTCTAAGTTTCGTTGTTTTGATCACTTTGAATACTGTTCATACCTGATAGAAAAGTGGAAAATATCACTATAAGTGAATTGATGGAAGATTTGTTTCCATAACGAAATTTGAGAAAAGACGAAACAATTCCTCTCAATGTCACACAGAACAGTGAAATAATAGAAAGTTTTCAATTATATTTCAATGCCTGTTTCTCTCCGATTTTTATTTTTTTAATTATCTAAACCAATGGTAAGATAAACCTTAGATAATTCGATTGCTTAACATAATCAGAAGTTTGTTTCCCTCCAACTTTGTATTATTTCCAGGGGTGAGATAGTAATTAACAGAATAAGTAACTCACAAAATCTGTTTGCTGGTTGCAATGTTTTCAGCATAATATATCATGTTAAGATATTTCGATGCAGATTATTGTGAAAAGTACATACCAAACTAGTAATGATAAAATGAAATGACAGCATCATATAATTATAAGAGCTGAATTATTTAGACCTTTAGTAATAAAATTATAATATTGTAGGAGATAAAATCTTCAAAAGAGATTTCCAAGTGGCAATGTCTGTTTTGTAATTGTTTGCCTTGATGTTACTCTCAAAATAAAAGAATGTTTTGGAAATAATAGATGATACCCATTCAAATACATTACTTTTGTTCAGGTTGTATATACCTACCTGCAGAATAATAAATATCTATCTATCTATCACAAATACTAATACTACCAAAGGTTGAATTTATCACACCCTCTTACAATTTCAATTTAATTTGCCCATGGCTGAATGTTGATACAGGGCTTCCAAGCACACCAGAAAAAATTCTTTAATGAACAAAAAAAAATACGATAGAATAAATGTATATACAAATACAGCTGAAAATAAACAAATTGATTACAAAGTGGAAATTGCATTTTTAATTTCTTTGCATGTTCTATTCAATTAATTTTTAAATTTAAACATTGTAATTCAGTAAACAATTTAACTATTGATTATATTAAGATAAAACATTTTATGTATTTTTAATATTTATTTTAAAAAATACGGACATGGAACTCCCAAAACTTATTTTTCTAGTAGAGAAATCCAGCTCTGAATTTACCTATATCTTGAATGGTTGATAAAAACACAAGCAAAAAAATATTTTATCATTTGTACACAATTGATATCAATATTCATTGAGGTGCAAACCTACGCTAGAGGTTGCTGCTTCGAGTCCCGTGTAAGGTATCTTGCAACTGTGGTGTAGAACGCAATGATATCTACTGAATATATTGCATAATAAAAGAGTATATGTATCATTTTCGAATAATTAATCATTCGAATAATCAAATAAAGAGGTAATTATTGCTCAAGGGCTAAAGTCAAAAAGCTTACATATGACGCAATACGAAATATTAATGCTTCACTGAAGATATAAAATATCATCTCTCAAAATCATTCAGATTGCACAAATCATTACAAACATCATATTTCTGCTTTGCTGAATATCTGGTTAATATCGAGGGCAATGTTTTCCAGGAGTGAGGATCTTTTAACGGCGCCCAGAAGACTCAGAGGAATGCAAGATCTCTTGCCGAAGACTTGTCACTCAATTTGAAAGAAGCGCGGTGTTGCCGAGCTGCGCGTTACCGTCCCGACCCTCCAGGAAGCGCGCGAGTCTCCCTTTGGATTGATTATAGCTTATAATTTTGCAAATTTCTTCCATTTGAAACGGTGAATGTCCTTGAAATTGCGCATATTGATTCTTCAAAATGCTACCTACCTAACGAACGGTTTTTAAAAACAATTTCACACAGTTATTTTTCTCACAGTTTTAACATTTCAGGTCGGATCTGTTACATCGTTATAAGAGCTCATGCTAAAATGACAAATTTACGGTCTTATAACTAAAAAACTAGACGATATAAACTATTCAAACTCTATCAGAACATAAAAACACCTCTTATCTTTTGATTAAAACAATAAAAAAGGAATGTTAAACATAACAAGTATCTCGCTCTAACCACCTTAAGAAATACGTCCTTTTAAAATTGTTAGACAACAGCCTTTTTTTATAATTATTTTATTTCATGACAACTCAAATTTAATCTTACGTCGGTTTTTCCATCATTCAATGACGTTTCGAGTGCATTTGCACCCCCCATCTTCAGGTTGTTGTTTAAATAACTTGTTTTTAAGAGAAGTCTTTCCCACAATAAGCGGAGTTCTCGCTCGGGTACACTAGTCGATAGTTCCGAAATAATAGATATAGATGTCATAACGTAATTAGTAATCATAATCAAAACGTATATGAAAATATCTTTGCCGAAAACATAATTGCTGCTTTTAGTTTCTCGCCCTTAAGAAGGTTCTTATTAAGAAGAGAAAGTTGTGTAATGCTGAAAACCTGCGTATTTTCGGCAGAAGAAACTCTTTATTGCTGGGTCTTGGTAATAAAAGAGGGATAATTCCATTTGCTTAATTTAGAAAAAAATTCTAACACATAGTGAAGCCAGAATCGAAGTTTCAGGAGCACTCGATAACGAAAACTTGAAAGATGACAAATCATCTGTCTCTGTCTGTCCTTCTGTAAACATCGCTAACGGTTAAAGCGTTCAGCCGATTATCTCCAGAATTGATATTTCTCAGTTGATGTGGCTGATGTGGCCCTTTCAATTTGAGACTGATGTTTTAGTTTGGGGAGTACTTTACATAAAACCTCTGAGTCATTTTCAAAACAATAGCTCCATGGTTTTTAATAAATTTTATAAATTTAATTAATAAATTTTGTTGGATACCATAAAGTATGTTTAAAAAATAGTGCAGGTCTCATTTTGTTAAAAACTCTGATTTTTCGAAAATTGAAAACATTCAAGGTTTTTTGGCGCGTTCCTACGACTAAAATATTAAAGATATATTTTTTCTCTAAAATAAATCTCTTCCTTAAAAAATAGATTTTGAAATATCGTCAAGTTTATTTAAAAAATTTTCGTATTTTTCGCATAACTTTACATGAAATAAAGGCAATTTTTAATTTTCTATAAACCTTTTTGTCAAAAACAGCTCAATTGTTTTTGAATAGTCTTGAACTTTGTTGTTAAATAGTCTTAAGAACGTTTAAGAAAATGATACAATGTTAGTTGAAAACTAATTTTTCGAAAATTGAAAAAATTCAAATTTTTTCGGCGTCTTCAATCTACAATTATGAAGATACATTTTTTCTTAATGAAACGTGTTAATCAAAAATAGATTTTGAATAATATATTCATTTTCTTAATCTGAGTATTTTTTGCAAACTTTTGTGACAAACGAGGAATTATTATTTTTTAAAGATTTTTTCTTAAAAACCGCACAAGTTTTTTATTAAATTAGAATCTGAGCGTAAAGGACACTTGAGAGAATGGTGCTGGTCACATGTTAGTTGAAATGCCTGATTTTCCGAAAACGTAAACAATTGTTTTTAAATTCAACGTCTTTACTACAGTTAACTACAGTTGTGAAGATTCATTTTTTCTTAATGAAATGTGTGTATGAAAAACGGATCTAACAATTTTTTGAAAATATGAGTATTTTTGTGTAACTTGCTGACAAAAATCAATGCCCGCTCCGAATTTACTGCTTTTCGTGAATTTATCTCCATCCATTTGGATGTTTCGTAAGCTAAAATGTGTGTATTATTTCATAGTTCTTTGTTCGTTTCTAACTTTCGACCTTTTGCTATACATTTGCAGATTAATCTTTTAGAAAGTATTCAAAATTTATTTTAAATATATGAAATAAAAATTACAGGGAATATCACAATGAAATGCAACAATGGAATTCCGCGTCGCGCTCGCGACTTTCTGTGAATTACGTCTCATTGTTGTGCCACGATTTAGCTCAGGCACGTCAAACCGCGCCTGCACGAGCTACTTGCCCGCCTGGGGAGCCCGGCGCTCATACGGGCACGGGCAACTTCCTCTGCAACTACACGCGCCAGCTGAAACGGTGCGAGGCGCCGCTTCAGAGTAGTGGCTTCGAACGAAAATGCGTTACAGTTTGGTAGATTTCTTTAATGAAATAACCGAAAATTACTGCTTATAACTATTGATGTTCATTTTCTTACAAAATTCTCCCGTATATATGTCTTTGCTAAATAAAAGGAATATGTTTGAAAGGCAAATTCTTTTATTCTAACACAAAATTTTGTGAGCAACAGATACAATTTATATAAACCTTTTTTTACACTGTATAATAAAACGCATATAATAAAAATATATATGCCACATAAAAAAAAACATGCAATTAATGAAAAAAATCCCAGGAATATGCAATTATGCAAAATGAAAATGGGTATCTTTTGTTTCATTTTTGTTGATAAATTAAGTTATACGCATTTCCTTTCATTATGCGTAATCAGTAAAAATACGCAGTTTCATGAAGTTCCACGGTCTAGTAATGGTGGTGCTACAGTTACACTGCAAGTGGAAGTACTAGTCGCGCGACTTTTCTTGTCGTCTCCCAGCGCGGGGTGCGGGGAGAGGAGATTTCTCCCTACGTCACATCCGACGGGTGTTGCCAACTGTAACATTATTAATACTATTCGCGCCTCTTTCACTCAATACAACAGGACATTATAGACGATAAAATAGAACAAATAATAACGTAATTAATAGCAACCACAAATGAAATTAATTAGATAATGACAATATTGCTCAAAGAGATATAGGAGATAAGATATTAGTGTACGTACTTAATTTTCATCTTCTGAATAATATGAATCATCGCTAGAATTCTCTGTAGTATTAATTACAATGTCATTCACTACAATTTCCATTATCCCGTCTTTTTGCCAGCATTCTATTTCTAGATGTTTTACGTGGCTGCAGTAAACTTCCCAGTCCGAAACAGTTACAGCTTCAAACCCTCTGACTGTTAATTCACGTAGATGCGTAGCTGACATGACCCCAGATATATTGTGTTCCGTAAAATACCTTTTAGTTCTTGTCCATATCAGCTCAATTGCATGCAAGTCGCAATTGTAGGGAGGAAGACGAATGACTGTGTGACCAGCACCTGCAGCCATTTCAGCTATTAGTACTTTTTTCCCGCCCGTCTTTCATGAAGAGCTTCATTTTCACAAGGAAGCGAGACCTCAAATCAACAATATCTCTACTTTCTAACAATCGAATCGTAATCGTTATCACCAAAATCCGAATCGAGTAAATCACGGGGCAAAACAATAACAGCGAAAACGCGAGAACAGAATTCATTCGAAAGCAGAGGTAGGCAGCCCTGACAATATTGCCGTGTCGTTCCGTGTGAGATCAATATTCTGACCAGATCATACCGAGTCGCGCTGTGTTGAGCACTAGGGAGTTCAGACGTCAAGAAAAGTCGGGCGACTAGTATGTGCCAATACTTCCGTTTGTGATCAAATTCAGAGCAATTTTTTACTTTCTCGCTCTTAAAAAGGAGAAATTTATGTGTTGCTGCTGGCAAAAATGGCGAATTTTCACCAGAAATACTGCTGAAATATTGCTGGCTCCTGTAAACGAAAGAGTGCATAAATCCAGTTCCTAAATTTAGAAAAAAAAATCCTTAATTCCATCGTTTTTAATTAAATCTTGTTGAATAGTTTGAATGAGATTTGAGAGAATTGTCTCATTTTCGTTGACAACTGGTTATTCGAAAATGGCAAAAATTCAAAACATTTTCGACGTCTTCCTACAACAAAAATGCCCCTAGCACCTCAAAGAATCAATATGCGGAATCTGAAGGAAATCTGTCGTTTCAAATGGGAGAATTTTGCATAATTATAAGCTATAATCAATCCAAAGGGAGACTCGCGCGCTTCCTGGAGGGACGGGACGGTAACGCGCAAATCGGCAACACAGCGCGCTTCATTCTAATTGAGTCTCTTAATTCTAATTAATACAATAATTTATACAAGACTCAATGCAGCAGCATGTAGCATATGTCAGCACCTTAGTGAACGTGTTAGTGGTATCAAATGAGCTGAAATTATAAAATATTTTGATGTTATAAAGAACCATTCAATGTATAGGAAAATGTAGAGCTAAATTTCCGTACTAGTAAAATAAAAAGGCTTGGGAGTCCCATCCACTATGCTCCTATACCCGAGTCCGGATTTTTTAAAATAATTATTATTGAAAACTTCATAAAATGTTTATTTGAATATAATCATTAACCAGTTAGTTTTCTGAACTACAATGTTTAAATTTAAAAATAAATTAAATGGAACAAAAACAAATTATATATGCATTTGTAAATGATAAATTAAAAATATAATTTCCACTTTGTAAACAATTTGTTAATTTACAACGCATTTCTACAAGGATTTATTCTATCATAATTAAGAGTTATTTAGTTAATTAATTTTTTTTTCTGAAGACATCTCCAATACAATTTTGTGCTAGGAGGACCACAGCATCTACATCTAGCCATGGGCCAATGAAATTGTAAGAAAAATGGTGAATTCAGTCTCTGGTAGTATAATATTTTAATAGAAACCATATCTACAGCAAAATATTTTGTATAATTGTTTGCATTTTCTGAACACTTAATGCGTTTTGAATGGGTCTTATTTACAAAACATTCTTTCATTTTGAGTGCAACATCAAAGCAAACGATTACAAAAGACTTTGCAACTTGGAAATCTCTTTTGGGGAATTTATCTCCAACAATACAATAATTGTATTATTAAGTGCCTAAATAATACAGCTATCAGCATTATAGATGCTGTAATTTCATTTTAGCATCATTAGTTAGTACGTACTTACAACAATAATCTGCAACTAATCCAGAATCATTACACGATAAAAAAATATGTTGAAAACAATGCAACCAGCAAATATCTTCTGTGAATTACTTAATTTCACCACTGGAGATAATAACTGTTAACTGACTTACAATATAAAGCCTTATAGATTGTAGAGAAAAGCTTCTGATCTAGCTATTAACCAAACGAATAATCTAGGTTTATCCCACTATTGGTTCAGATTATTAAATAAACATTAGAGAGAAGCATTGAAAAATATTCAAAAACTTTTTATGTCACTGTTCTGTGTTACATTGGGAGGAATTATTTCGTCTTCCCTCAAATTTCGGTATGGAAAAAAATCTTTCACCAATTCGCTACCACCTAGTGATATATTCCTCTTGTCGTCCAGGCATGAATTATAGTCAAAGTGATGAAAACAACGAAACTTTGTAAAAGCATCAGCACTGAGCATTTATGCCAGTCTCAAGGCCTTTACGGCATTCCCCAACTTACCAAAGACTTTCGCCGTACTCAGATGAGGAAATTGTGGCCATTATTAGCAATCACTGTAAAAGAGCATAGATGTATGTTTATAATGTTACTTTTTACAATTTTGGTGTTTGCTAATTGTGAAATAGCGCTTTTTTATATTCACTTTTCTGTTTCAATAATTCATTCCTTGTACTCGCGATCTGTTGGTACTCGTTAAGAAACTTACCTGCAGTAGGTCTTTACGTGTCATTGAAATATTTTAATTTTCCATCTGTGAAACAAAATTCATTTGTAAAATTAAATAAAACTCATCATAAGAGTCTCTATTTTATTTATGTATTCATATCGCAAATAAATATTTTTGACTAATAAGGAGTCTCTATCTACCAGGGAATATCTCGCTCTAACCACCTTAATCCGTTCAAATTTGCCCACATTCTCTCAAGAAAGGCGGAAGCTCACCATGTGTGGTACAATGTCACCCTACCCTGGACGGTGTCATTGTACCACACAAACTTTCTCTCTTACCAAATAAAAATGTTAAGTAAACGGCTGGTATGTAAAAACATACTTGTAGAGTTACCTGATATTTGTAAATGATTATAAAAAAATGTAAAACAATATTTCGGAATCACAAAGACAAAAGCAACTTTTCCTGATACTAAGTCACTTCAAAAGACATTTGAGTTATATATCGTTTAGAACTCCGTCATATAAGAAATGTCAATTTCTTGTCGGTCTGAAACTAATATATGTAAAATGTGTCAAAGAAATTTGACATACTCAGCGAAAATATGGAATGTACATTGCAAAGGAAATATTTTTTTGTGCCTCATGTGAAACTGGTATTATTTAAAATTGAATGTTTATACATTTTTTCGATTATTATTATTGTTATTTACTTTATAGATTGAAGTTTACTTTTCAACATATGTTTCTGTCTATTTACTCTCGTATTTCGTTCAAGATATTTCTTAAATTTCCATTACGCGGAACAGAAATAACGATAAACGTTTAAAATGTATTTCAAAACTCCTCCTCTGTGCGTGAAAAATACCAGGATCGTGGTACGTGTGGCAACACTGCATTGAACTTCTATCAGCGTCATTGTCGTTTCAACTGATTTCGCGTTAAATGAAGACAGATTTCCGGGAAAGAACACTCCGAATGAAAAGTGTGCAAACTGATCTTCACTCGAACAGTAGCCTCGAACAGCTTGCGTCGTTCGCTGAGGGAACCTCCGTATCTTCAAAACGTAAACAGCAGCATATTAAAGTGTACCCCAGCTATTGAAGATGCTGAAAGCAAAACCTGTAAGACGTGTTTTTTACAATAGTTAGTGAATGAATGTGCAACGGACATTTTCACAACGGATGCAACTGTTGTTTTGCAAATTGTGTCGTAAAGTAAGTACTGATAAAATGTTTGTCGTGCATTGGCATTTTGGACGAGAAATATTATTGAAAGCTATGACAATGCGAAAAACAAAAAGGGCCTCAGCTTCTGGGGCAAAAAACAAGTGCTACCCTTTTTTCAAGGACCTCTCTGAAGTTACGGTGAGTGTGATTATTTTAATTAAAAATTTAATATTCCAAAGTTACAGTTTTTTCGCGATACACTGATTGTAGCATCCCAGATGAATCTATTTCACGTAAAATTACCCGTGTCAATGATACGAAGACGCAATGTCAAGAATTAGAAACACTATCGAAGATAACCAATTTTGATTTTTATAGATAAAATTCAGTGTGATATATGAAAATCAACTTAAAATTTTCGCGCGTTTTCAGGACGTTTAAAATATCTCAAATCGATGAAATTTCGATTTTTCCCTAACGGTGAATTTTCTTATAAAAGAATCAAAGTATTTTCATTGACTTATTTTAAAATGTATTAAATGTACTGAATAACGAACTTTTTTGGTTTTTGACTATTCAAAAATTAAGCAAATTTTTTTAATATATCTTACATTACATATTTAAATTTTGGGAGTATCTTATATGCATTGTTTCATTTGTGAGTACATGTGCTTCAAATGATTTGTAGTGAAGTTTCTGAAAAATTGAAGTTTTCTGTAGAAATGAGATGAAAATTTTGCAAAACGACTGCAAATATTTTTCATAAAACGTTTTGAACAGATTTATATAAACGCTATAATATTCTTAATTTTTTTAAAAAATTACATGAATACATCTGTTTTAAAATATCTCTAACATTAGTAATATTTAAATTACGGACATTCTTATACATTATTGCATTTGTAGAATGATAATATTTAAAGTACAGACTTTTGCATTTGTAAAACCTCCAGTTATACACATTTATCCTTTTTTCCCTATTGGCAATTTGCTGTAAATCTGTGTTATATAAAATCGTAAAAGACTTAAGAATGTGTTACAATTAACAAACGTTATGAATTGTCCTCGAAAAAGACATCCATCATTTCTCTTTATTGTTCTCTCCCGAAACTTCGTGCTCTCTTATCGACAGCTGGGGGTGGCGCAGAGCGATGTTGCCGCTTACGCGGGCGGCAGACATGTTGCCGTGTGATCGTTCGCATCAGATCACAACTAGTGTTGGCAACGAGTGATTCATCCAATCAACGATTCTTTCCCGCCTTTTCAACGATTGCAATCGATTGGAATCACTGGTCCAACGATTACTTCGCCTGTAGTTCGCCCTTCTCCCGTACATGAATATACAGCGTTAGTGTGTCAATGTTTTCGTGTGTTACTCGTAATAATAAAGCATTTATTTTATACTTCCGTGTGTTTCCACAGTCAGTGTGTTCTTCGCCCTGTGAAAGTACTGTTATAGGGTATTCTTTTTCGGTGTAATCTGATTTTGGCGTTTTTAGGCACACTTAACATGTTAAATTAGCTACGAAATAATTGCGTTGAATCGGAAGGTATCTGCCTATATTTTACAACTTTTAGGTTGTGGATGTGAAATATTCCGTTCATTGTTACATTTCGACATGATTACCTTTGTAGTTTTCCGAGTGGAGATTTTTTTTATTACAAGAGTAAATTATTAAATATAGTGTCTCCCAAACATTGAAAAGTGCTTTTATAATACGTAAACTGCATTAATAATCCCGTGTAGAAATAACAATTTGATGGGATATCTGTTTTAATGAGAGCAGTATACATTGCAAATGCTAAAAGAAATGTTGCATTTTAAGGAAGACGAGTGTTGTAATTCTTTTGCTAGTTAAAGGAAATGGGGAAAAAAAAGATTAAATTCAGTAGGATTTTATTGAACCAATTCAAACGAATTCAAATAATTCATAGTAATAAACCTTTTAATTTTTATTTGAGGAAAATTAACATTATAATATTCCAAGAAAATACTATACTTGAACTTTGTTGGTGTTAGATACATTCACGAAACAATTTCCTAATGAAATACCATAATCCCAGAACCAATGGCTTTCACTACTTTCCAATTACTGAAACACAATCTAGTATCTTCTTCTTATGTTAATGTGCGCTCCATAAAGTAAACATTGGGTTTGAGTATTAGTGGAAGTTTTAATATTAATCTTTTTTACATTGCAAAAGTAATACTTTATTACAATATTTATTATGACAGTGTATAAGTTTTATTTCGAAGCACCGAAGATTGCTCAAGCTTAACACCCCTTCAGAATAATCAGGACCTAATAATAGGAAAATAGAGATTACATTATTTCATCAAAGTAAATTTAGAAAATAAAGAATACTAAAACTTGCAAAAAGACAATAAATTTAAAACGAAATAACTTGCATAATGAAAATTGTGCATTCTCAGTTATGCACAAGAGTTGGACACCTCTCCCATTCGTCTTCATCCACTAAGTGCTCATCTTCTACCTCCAAATTCTTCCTGTGATGCAAGCCACAAAGTTATTATAAAAATTTAGACTCCACTTCATGGGTATTTTATTAAGAGAAAGAATTAACATTATGTTTAAATTTAATAACAATGAAAGCCGGAAAAAAAGTAATGTTGTGCAGTTATACCATTGTGGGATTTCCTAACATACCCCACATGAAGGTAATTGTGTCAGCTGACAGATGCAGAAAAGTGCTCAAATCACTTTTGCCTCTGATGCTTATCTGCTGCTAAAAAAAGAAAAATATTATTTTGTATTTTTGTTCCCCTTCAATGTTATTTTATGTTACTATTTCTCTTTGAAAGTGAATTCAGTGATTGTCATTAATGGAAAGTCAATTGCTTTAATTCACTAACAGGAGTATCAGTACATTTTGTACCTCTGATTCATATATTTAAAAAATCCAACTCTTAGAATATTTCTTGGAAAAAAGACATCAGTTTCGTCTCCATGAAACGTTTTCATGAGTGAACAAAGCAGAACTTTCTACCAATAAGAAAAGCTAGAGGTCATGGCGTTAATGACACTCCTAAAAATTAATCCACACCTGGTAGTAGAAGAAAAAAGATTACATTATTTCATAAAAATGAATTGGGGAAATGAACAATACTAAAAATTGCAAAAAGACAATGAATTTAAAAAGAAATAACTTGCATTATGAAAATTGTGCATTCTCAGCGATGCACAAGAGTTGGACACCTCTCCCATTCGTCTTCATCCACTTGGTGCTCTTCTTCTACCTCCAAATTCTTCCTGTGATGCAAGTCACAAAGTTATTATAAAAATTTAGACTCCACTTCATGGGTATTTTATTAAGAGAAAGAATTAACATTAGGTTTAAATTTAATAACAATGAAAGCCGGAAAAAAAAGTAATGTTGTGCAGTTATACCATTGTGGGATTTCCTAACATACCCCACATGAAGGTAATTGTGTCAGCTGACAGATGCAGAAAAGTGCTCAAATCACTTTTGCCTCTGATGCTTATCTGCTGCTAAAAAAGAAAAATATTATTTTGTATTTTTGTGCCCCTTCAATGTTATTTTATGTTTCTATGTCTCTTTGAAAGTGAATTCAGTGATTGTCATTAATGGAAAGTCAATTGCTTTAATTTACTAACAGGAGTATCAGTACATTTTGTACCTCTGATTCATGTATTTAAAAAATCCAACTCTTAGAATATTTCTTGGAAAACAGAAATCAGTTTCGTCTCCATGAAACGTTTTCATGAGTGAACAAAGCAGAACTCTCTGCCAATAAGAAAAAGCTAGAGGTCATGGCATTAATGACACTCCTAAAAATTAATCCACACCTGGTAGTAGAAGAAAAAAGATTACATTATTTCATAAAAATGAATTGGGGAAATGAACAATACTAAAAATTGCAAAAAGACAATAAATTTAAAAGAAATAACTTGCATAATGAAAATTGTGCGTTCTCAGTGATGCACAAGAGTTGGACACCTCTCCCATTCGTCTTCATCCACTAAGTGCTCTTCTTCTACCTCCAAATTCTTCCTGTGATGCAAGTCACAAAGTTATTATAAAGATTTAGACCACTTCAAGGGTATTTTATTAAGAGAAAGAATTAACATTATGTTTAAATTTAATAACAATGAAAGCCGAAAAAAAAAGGTAATATTGTGCAGTTATATCATTGTGGGATTTACTAACATACCCTACATGAAGGTAATTGAGTCAGCTGACAGATGCAGAAAAGTGCTCAAATGTTCATGTTACTCATGAGACAAGTGATTTTCTGTGAAAGAAACCAGTGCAATAACAATACTAGTTCGTACATCCAACAAATTTCAAAATTCTTAATAGTTGTCAAAGAAAAAAGGAAACAATGGATTTAGTTTTTGTAGGGAATGAAATAGTACTCTTACCTTGGATTAAAGGCAATGAGAGGTTTCAAAAATTAATCCAAAAACCGCTCATTGCCTTTTATGAACATAAGAGCAGAAGCTTTGCTGGGTGACAGGTTACTTCTTCTGTCAGTTATTATCAAGCCAGCATTGGAGAAACTCCTTTCACATGGCACAGATGTAGCTGGTACACATAAGTACCTCTGTGCCATGTCCTTCAGGCCTTTCTCCCTTTCTCCCTCCCAGAATGCAATGGGATCCATGGTGATGTTTACTGGGGGAAGTGTCACATAATACTTCAGCTGAAGTATTGCACTGGCCATGGTTGTTGAATTTTCTTCTTCTTCAGTCATAAATCTATGTAATTCAGGCCCTGGCCAGTGCAGGTTGTGACTCCCCTCCCCCGCTGATGAGGCTTGGTTTTGGCTTTCCTTGTGTAGCAAAGCCGTCACCTAAGGATTGTAGAAATTAATATAAGAAACGCAACAATTTGAAGAATTACACAACTAATCTATATTGATCTTCCATGGTCACACTTGTTTGCCAACTTTGTCAATGAATTACACAAAAGTAACCATTGGGTGTGTTGTACCCCCACAGTAATATAACTACCTGCACTCTTTCCAGGTATTATTGGCCTCTGTAACAATATTAACCAGTGTGTCAGTTTCAATTAATAAATCATAAAATATTCTGGTTTCGAAATTAGTAATGGTACCAAATGGTTGTCTTTTCATTCAAAATTATTTGTTGCTATTTTTTTATTTATTAATTTTACATCAAAAACAGTTAAAATTGCTTATGACGTGCTAAGGGGAGAAGTGAATTTTGTGCACATTTTCAAAATTCTGTGACCCCTACACTAAGTCATATACTACTTGAATTTTGAATTAAAAAAAGAAAACTCCCATGTAACTCCCATCTATTTTCAAGAATAAATAAGCAATAAATGTTGAGCTCTTATCCATGTTGTCCTTCGGAATAATACTTCCTGCCGTGACAACATGAAAACGATAATTTGAATAACTGTATTTCTCACTGAATTCTAGAAGACGTGCACAGATAATGAAGTTACATTTATGTCCAGAAGCATAACAAGGGGCCATCGTAGCATTTGCTCAATGGATGAGGGAATCTGGATGAAAAACCTGATCGAGCTATTCATTACATACAATGAAACTATCAAACTGTGTGACTAAATTACTTTTCGTTTTGATGAATTTCTGTATGTGATTTTCAAGAGTCAAAAAATTCCCTTTACATGTGATAAAATGAAAGATAATACACTATTTTTAAGTGGTACTTAACATTTTTTTAAAAAAATGTGATCACTTCTCAAAATATAAAATCAGCTGTTCCATTGAAAGATGAAATATTTTCCTACCCGCGGGATAGTGATATCACGCGCCGACGTACACGTCGGCTTGAGTATCTTCTAGCACGGACAGGCTCTAGTCTCCCGGCCCGTGTAGTGTTGTTACTTACATATGTAAGTAAACGTTGAAGATAGTAAAAGGAAGAGGAAGGAAAGATCACGCGCGGTCTGAGGCCGGTTTGTTAACGTAGTTCTCCGGCATCTGCCTGGTATTGATCAGAGAAACCACGGAAAACGAACGATCAGAGCAGCTGGCTATTATAATTCTCCTCCAGACAGCGGCTAAACCACAGCTCGACTAGTATGTAGCTAGTATCGAAGCTCCGCCTCTGTCGGGATTTGAACCGTAGGACGTCCCGATCAGAGTGGTTGCAGAGGGCGGCAATGCTGGCTCCGAGCCACACTCAGCCGGTATCGTTCAGTGGGAGGTCCCAATGCCAGACCCACGGTGGCGGATTTTCGACTACACAGATCGGTGGGTGAAATTCAACTACTATTTAGAGAATCCAGCGGTGGGCTGCTCAGAGCGGTAGTTTTCCGTGTTTTCTCCGACCAATTTAGGAAGTATGCCGGAAGTCCTCTAAAATTGATCAAATGCGATAGATGATGTCATCCTCCCCCTTACTCTTTACACTTGCATGCGCAAGGTCGGGGGAGCCGATCCGATGGCTGAAGTCGGTAAGGCATTAGCACTCGGCCCAGAGAATTGCGCATTCGAATCCCGTTTCGTGCATGGATGTTTGTGTTGACCTTACGTGCTCTCCCTACATTTTAAAAATCACGATGGTCGCTGTATGACCAAGATGTTGAAAAGCGACCTTAAAAAATGTCGGGAGAACAGTTGGGAGTTTCCATCTTGTCCCAGCGGAGGCCCCGCATGAACACTAATTATACAAACAGTATTCGGTGAATTGGTTACACCCCACTGAGAGCATGGAGGAATAATATAAGTATCGTCGGTCAAAGCAGTTTGCTCACTTTACGAATAAACCTCTCTGTTCTTACCTTGCGTTCCAACGCCTGTCTCACATCATCAGCCGTCTCCTGCAACATGAATCCCTTCTTCTTGTATCTGGGGTCCAGGAAAGTCGCGAACTGCGCCAACTCCATCGAGGACTCGTACCGATTGAGTCGGGCTTGGACTTCCCGGACGACTTCCGTTTTAAAATGTGCCCCCGTTGGAGTCCTTGTCACCATTTTGCCAAAGGAGTGCACCAACCCCCGCACCGTAGGAATAATGAGTGACGCTGTCACGAACATTTCTCCTGACAGAATGGAGGTTGCTGACTCAAATGGCTCCAGAATGGTGACAAAGTCCTCCAAAACCATCCAGTCGTCGGCTGAAACATAAGAAGAAGAATAAAACATTAATTATAAAAAAAATTACGAGGATTACACACGTTTTTAACAAATGTAATTTGAATGTCAGGAGATAACAATGACAAAAAAATAATGACTAACCAGTCAGAGCTTGCGGCGCGTTGCGCAATTGAAACTGGGCTATGATGAGATGATCCTTCACTTCAAGCAATCTTCTCACCATAGCCAGCTTGCTGTTCCAGCGGGTGGGAACCTGCTGGATAAGCCGCAACTCTGAAGCTTGTGCCGAGTGTTGCTGGTTGCGGAGGCGTTCGGAAGCCAGGGTGCTGTGCCTGTTTTCAACATGTACATTTCAACAATACAAATCTTCCAACCTTCAAATATTAAAAAAAGGACCCGTTAAAACTTACTTGAAAAAACTGACAATTTCTCCACATTTCGCTAGAACATCGACCAATCTCTGCACAGGAGTGATGGCCCCACACACAACTAAATGTAGTGTGTGAGCTATACAGGGCATATGGGGGATTCCCAACGCCCTGATGGCAGCCTTCATATTGGATGCATTGTCCGTTACTATGGCTACCACCTGAAATACCATTAAAAGAAGTAATACTGTTTATCCACCTCTTGGAGCTTTTGTGTTCCCCAAAAAACAAAAGTATCACCACAATATTTCACGGATTTGCCTTTGAAATAGCCTTTTCAAATTAAAGTTTTTTAATGAGGCTTAATGTAAAATATCCCCCTAATCAAAAGTTTCAAAATTCTTAGGGCGTCGGGTTTGCCCACATCTATTCGGAATATCAGTTTTAGAGAAAAGCATCTGAATTGTTTAGGTGCGTATGTTATGTTGTCCACGAACGGACGGACGTTTCCACATGAACCAGTTTTTCCACGAAATCGAACCCACAAAATTCGGATTCTGACCTCACTATGTACTACAGAAAGTAGATCCTACATAGAGATAAATAATTATACACTTTTTTGGATTCACGGGCCCACACTACGAGTTGTCAAAATATCGTCACTTTTCGCTGCTGCGAAAGCATTACAACACCTTTCTATTCTTTACGTAAGAATGTTGGCGAGAAAGTAAAATTAGGTGAAATTATGTCATCGTAGGTCCCTTATTACGGGAGTGACGTACCGCGTCTCGTGTCCAGAGCAGACCGGGAAAGCTCTGCAAAGGCGACCCAGCTGATCGTTTAAAGGGGCAAAGGTTCCAGCGACGAGACCTGTCAGCGACGAGCTGGCGGACACGCTGCCTGCTACGCGCGCGTGGCAAACGCTTTAATCCCGTCGGAATCCGGGTCACCGCGACGGGACCCGGCTTTCCTAAATCATTGATTCGACGTGGCAATTTATTGTTCAGGAAACTTTTCGTTTTGAAAAGTCGGCATGTTCACACACTGGAATGCTAAATTAAAGGAAGTGTCTGAATCTGCTTCAATAAGTGGTGGCAAAATACAAATCATTGAAGAATCCCGGTATCAATCTGAACTCTCTCCCTATTGAAATTCCGCTCATTTTCAAGTTTCTAGGTTCGCTGGCCATCCTGCTTTTGCGAATGTACATACCTTCCCCACAATCTGCCATGCATCCATCACTCCTTTGAGGTGGGCCGCGATGTTCCCCGCCGAGTGGCCTCCCGGCAGCAACGCTGCGTCCAGGCACCCGGATGTCAACTTGCCAGCGTGTACAAAATGTACTGTCACCGCCAGGAAACTTTGCTGGCGGTTCGACGTCCAGGTGTCGGTGGTCAAAGCCACCCAGCGGGCACCTAGCAAAGCTTCAGTCAATTTATCCCTGAGCTCCGCCTGGAGCCCCGGGATCAGATTCTGTAAATAAGCAAGACATAAGCTTGGTTATTCGAACTACAGAAATATGCACACTACTTAAAGAGGCTAACGTAGTGCGAATGCTTCATACATCACTTCAGAATTTAGATAATGAAATATTTTTTAAGACATTCACTTTCTAATAGTATTTTACAATTCTCTAAAACCCGCGGCTGAGCACATCCCGCGGCTGAGCACATGAGCTTATCAATCATCAATGTCTTTCATATGAAGTACTAAAATAAATCTATTTCATCACTAACTAAATATATCATTTAAAAGTTTACTTACGTTTGACACTGTTCGCCGACATGGCGGTTGGTAGCGTGCATTCAGATGATGTAGCATCTTCCTGAAGCACGCTAACTCAACAATCCTGAATGATTGGAAACTCTGGGCGATAAACAGTGCCACATATCTGTCGATCGTCCGGGACTCCTGACTGCTCCTCGATAATGGGATGCCGTCTGAATTTTCTGGTAGCTGCTGCCCCTGTTCCACTTCGGGATGACGCCGCCGTATGTGGTCTCGCAGGTTCGAGGTACCACCAGATGTAGAATATGGATGGTTACATAATCTACATCTGGCAGAAGTCCCATCTACCCTCTCGAACACCTTCCATACAGGCGACGTTCTCCTAGAGGACATTCCTGCGATGACACACGTGCGCGCGAGGACGAAGAAGAGAATTCTACACCGAACCCACGCACGAGTATCACCTCAAGACAGGGCAGGCAGCGAGCGAAGAGAGAAATTATCGCGGGCAGCGAAGCCCTTTTATAAACTCGATCCAACGTATATACTACCAACCTTCGAAGTAATAATTACGCGGGATTCCTTAACAACGTGTACACTCGTACTACAACGTGTATGTACAAGATTTACTCAGGATATCCGTGTCAATTGATATTCAGTTCCCAACACTACCCTCAATTAAATAATGTTACAAATTGGAAGAGTAATAAAGGATGGAGGTAACTTCATGACAAGTAATGTGCTTGTGTAGTGTTTTCTTATTAAAAATACAAATTTGAAATTAACTTGTGCTGGCGTTCAATGATTTTCACACTATCAAAGTTATATTGTATGTACTATTTTATAACGCACGTACCTTACTAGCTTTTACTTTTGAGCAATATAAGAAATCGTCGTTATTTATTACAGCGAATAAATGTGTTAGGATCTAAAATAAGTTATTTACGTCCAGAAATAAGTTACTTCTAAAAATTATTAAATTTTAGTTAGAAAAATACTTAAAAATTGTTCTCAATGCAGACGGTAATCTTTTTAAACACTTGTTTTTTTTTCGCGAAACGAAAGGCCAAGCTCATGTTAAAACCTTTCGCATGCACATATGACATCGTTTTTACATATGTTACCTTTCTCGTGTTCTGAAAACAGTGTATACGTAGTTTAATATATGACTCCGATAACATTTAGTTCTTTAAACCGATTCCCGCACTTTCTCGTTCCCGCCGGCGCGTCGCGCCGCGCCGCGCCAAAGAGTGACGACTGACGAGCGCGAAGGCAATCGACGGAAACACGTGGTTCGGTCGCCTGGGGCAGACGCTGCGTGTAGAATGTCGCGTTGAGAGGTGAATGTCAAAAGTCACAACATCGCCAATGTTTAGCAATGATGCTGGATCTTTCTCGCTATCTCTAATGCGATTCCGTCCTACCGATCGAGATCCGACGGTGGCGTATATTCCCCTCTAGCTACGTACTAGCTCGACCGAATTCAGCAGAAGGCTGCACTGATTGATAATTTTCTGTGGTGACCGATCAATATAAGGCGAATGCCGGAGGAGTACCTCGACAAACGGACCATTGACCGCCCGCGATCGTACCTTCCAAATCCTGTCCTCATTCCCTCCTTTGTGGCAAGCAATGGTACGATCATTCGTCCTAGTACCCCATTGATTACTAACATGTTTGTCCAGCATGGGAGATGTAGGAATCCGCTACTAAATTGGTTGGGCATAGGCTCAAAATGTGGTGGAAGAAGCTAGTTCCGAATACAAGTTACAGAAATATTCAAAGTAATTTTTGGTACCAAATGTTTTGTTGGTTTGTTCTCAGCTTGTTTCCGGAAATGAAAACGCTGTAGCAACCGTCTTTTCCTCGCGCGTTTCCTCGCGAAGACGCGTTTCCTCGTGCTTCCCTTCCGCTGGGATATTTGCATATCCCAGCCGTAGAACACCACTATATGACGGAAACGAAAGGAAACATCAGAAAAACACGTTCGATACAATGAAATATGATCATATACTACAGGGTGACTAGCGAACCTGGAATCCTTGAAAACCGGGAATTTGAAAGAGTCTGGAAGAACCGGAAAAAACCGGGAATTTGATTTGAAAACCGGAATTTTTCGTTATTTTCACATTTTGCCCCCAATATTTAGCACATTCACGTACGTCATCGTGTTCAGTAAAGTGCAGAATTCAACTCAGTATATGATAACGGCGAGTGTTTAAATCGAAGTATATAAGAGAAGTGTTACATGTGTGCTTGAGGATCGCGAAGTTCTTGACTCACGCACTACTTCAAACTCTACCCTTTGTGTAGGTGCAACATTAATGGAGTACCTAGCAACTCAGATCACCTCTATGGTTGCCTGTGGGTTTCATGTGTATGGACGAGATATTTGCGGAACAAACGTCTCACTGGGAACTCATTCGCTGAGTTTCGATTAGTGTCGCAACTTTTTTTTTATGGCGTGGGCGGTATCACATTACTATTTTTCCGATCGAAACGACCATGTTATCTCATTTCTTTTCATTCATTTCAGCATTTTACTTTTTATTGGCCTTGAATTACTTAGATCAGTACAATGGTACTTTTACATAAGAATTTTGATGGCTTAAATTAAACCTTAGAAATTAACTTAATTCTAAAAACTAGCTACATAGGGTAAGGGAGCTCATGAAGCGCCTTACTTATTATCGAATTCTGACTGCATATTTAAGAAAGCTTGGAATGGGAACCTGTTTTTAACTCTGGTACGGGAATCAGGGGTATGGGCGAGGTTGAAGTGGGAAAGGTGGTCGATTTGGTTGATGTAAGAGTAGACTTTTTTGGATATCTTGGTAATGAACGGGTTAATGTACGGAATATTTAGTTCTTTGTGCAACTGATGATTTGAAACGAACCATGGGGCTTGAGTGATTGCTCTGAGGTATTTATTTTGAACTCTTTGGATTTTGTTTAAATTGGTTCTTGAGGCACTTAACCAGATGGGACACGCATAGGTCATAATAGGACGTATGTAATTCTTGTACAGGGCTATTGCGTTGTTTAGAGAGAGTTTGCTTTTGTGATTGATGAGTGGTTTTAGTTGAAGAATCTTTACTTTTGCTTGGTGTGTTTTTGCATTAATATGGTCTTTCCAGAGGAGCTTAGTATCCAGATTTAATCCTAGATATTTGATGTTTTGATTACGTGGCGTCCAGGGAATTGGTGAGTTATTAATTTGCAGGGGGGAGGGGTGAACATTTGTCTGAGTGTGAAAATTTTTGCGTTAGATTTTACGGCATTGAGTTTGAGTTTCCATTTTGAAGCCCATTCATCTATTTTGTCAAGATGTCTTTGAATCTTATTTCTTATGATGTTGCATGAATAACTGGACCCGTATATGATGGTGTCATCTGCGAATTGCCCGATGTTTGTGTTGGGTGCAACTGGGATGTCAGCTACATAGATATTAAAAAGGATGGGAGATAACGGAGAACCTTGGGGAAGGCCTGCTTGTATGTTTCTGGGGTTTGAAGTGTGATTATCTATTGTGACCGCAAAGGTTCTGTCTGATAGAAAACTAGATATTGTGTTGAGTAGATATACTGGGGTGCCTATAGATTTTAATTTGTGAACGAGACCAATGTGCCAGACTCTGCGAAGGCCTGTGTTAGATCTAGACATGTGACGATTGTGTGGTGCTTTTTCTGGAAGGCTTCTTGAATGTATTCATTGATCCTTAGTAATTGATGCGAGGTTGAGATGGAATTGGTGAATCCAAATTGATGGAGGGGAATAGCCTTAGTGTTATTAGTGTAATGTTTTAATCTTTTAAGGATAATTTTATCTAGTAATTTAGCTAGTGTGGGTAGGAGACTGATCGGTCTGTAACTTTCCGGATTGTTAAGATTTTTGTTGGGTTTGGGTATCGGAATGATGATAGAGTACTTCCAGTTTAGTGGATAGTAGCCTAATATGAAAATTGAATTGTAAATATTGTTTAAGAAAGCTATAGTGTTTTCTGGGAGATTTTTGAGGATGATGTTAGAAATTTTGTCATGTCCCGGGGCCTTTTTATTTGGTAGCAACCTAATCAGGGCCTTGATTTCTTGAGGGGTGGAAAATTTGATTCTGTTCGGAACATTAAAATTGGGTGCGAGGGCTGATTGTTTTATAGAGTTGTGGTCGAGCTGATTGAGAGACGAGTGCGATGAGAACGATTGAGCAAAGTGATCTGCTAATATTTCGGCTTTTGCTAACGGGACGTAACACTTGCCTGTGGGCGAATTTAATGGAGGTATGATTGTTCGTTTCTTTAGAATTCGTTTGGTAAATTGCCAGAGTGAATTATTATGAGTGTTTAACGATTGGATCATGTTATCGTACGAAGTGTGGTAATAGTTCTTAATAGCTTTTTTGGAAATATTCGTCAATGTATTTAGTTCTTTTTTAATTAAGGGACTTTTGGTTTTAATCCAAAGTCTTCTGGTTCTGTTTCTTGTTTCGATTATGTTTAAGATGGATTTCGGTAGATCGTTGTGAGGTTTTTTGTATTTAGCCGGCGGGTTTTCTTTTATTATTGAACTGATTGTGTTTGAAATTAAGTTGTTTAGTACGATTATCGATTGTTCTATTTCTATTTTTTTGTTTAGAATTTTAAATTTTGGCATAGACTTGCTTAGTATGGTTTTGAAGGTTTTCCAATGGATATTTTTTGTATTTAAAGTATGTGAGGGTGAGTGAGAAGCTGGGAGTTGCTGTGTCGAG
>BLKR01006270.1:0-60833 GCA_011170035.1 Teleogryllus occipitalis
GAGAGAGGCAATACCAGTGATGCTTTATTCCCAGTCAACCAACATCAGTTGCCTCCTCTTTTTCGTCTGTTTTATGCGTCAAGTACTTCGACGACGAGTTCAGCGTTGCAATTTTGGATCCTTCGCCCACTCTCCTCCTACTCTTCAGTCCTGCCGCCCAGGACCCAACGACTCCCCCCCCCCGCCACCACCACCAACACCGACAGCTCTCCGCTCGCTCAACCACACGCTCACCCGCTCGCCCTCCTGCTCGCTCTCTCAACCGCTGTCCCAACCATTATCCTACCCGCTCTCCCACCCGCCCGCACTCGTTGCGCTCGCCAGTTTTCCTACCCGCTCTCCACCCCTCTCCCGCCCGCTTTCTGCTGGGTCTACCAGCCACCCTCTCATGCGCTCTCCTGCCCGCTCTCCACAACGCTCTCCTATCCGCTATCCCAACCGCTCTCCTAACCTCTCTACCAACCGATATTCTAACCGCCCTTCCGTCTAGTCCCCTATCCGCTCGCCTGCCGGCTCTCCCCAACGCTTTCCCCAACCCTTGGCCCCACAGCTCTCCTAACCACTCTCCCAAGCGCTCTCCCCTTCACTCTACCAGCCGCTCTTCCAACCGTTCGTCCAACCGCTCTTCCAACCGCTTCTCCAACGCCTCTTTCGTCCACTCTCCCCTCTGCTCTCCTGCCTGCTCTCCTCACCGCTCTCCTAGCCGCTACCCCAACCGATCTACACGCAGATCGTCTAAACGCTCTTCCAACCGCTCTTCCGTCCAGTCTCCCATCCGGTCTCCCACACGCCCTCTCACCTTGCGGCGTCTGGTTTCCCGCAGAAAGGCGCGAGCGTAATTTCGCCAACCCGCTCTCCCACTCGTGCTTCCCCGCCCGCTAATTCTCCGCTCTTGCCCGCCGTCTCCCCTACAGCGATTTCGCCTCTCACCTTGCGACGTCTGGCTTCTCGCGGTGGCAGTCGAGCGTAATTTCGCCTACCCACTCTCCCACTCGTTCTCTAGCATGCTCTCCCGCCCACTACGTCTCCGCCGTAGCCCACCCCGCCGCCTCCCACACGCTCTCCCACACGCTCTTCCACTCCCACTTGCTCCCCCCTGTTACTTCTCCGCCCTTGCCCGTCCCGCCCCCTCCCCTGCGGCGGTTTCGCCTCTCACCTTGCGGCGCCTGGCTTCCCGCGGCGGCGCGCGAGCGTAATTTCGCTAATAGCGTTTGGAGGCGGCGCGAAATATTGGAAATTGTACGCGGCGCCAGAGCGCGCCGCCTTCAGCCGCGTTGTGTTTGTCCAGCGCTTCGCTAAAACTCCGCGCTGTGCTGCGCCGCATTAGGTGAATTGGATCGAGCCTTTCTAGTCAGCGCCCGGGCGGGCCCGGGCTCGCCCCGCCCCGCCCCCTGGACGGGCCCGCCGGGGACATGATTAATTTATGTAATGAAGCGCGCGGTAAATACGAGCGCATGAAACGCACGGTAAATATTGGCGATAGGATGCACTGGTGTAAATAGAAATATTGAATCAAGAACTGTTGTCATTATTAGAGACGCGGAGTAAAAATAATATGGCGTTGGTTTCGTTTTAGATACAGCGGTGTTTAGACTATTAGAGAATATTTGCACAAAATAGTAGTTGCAATTTGGTATGTTTGTACTACAAAAGAAACTAACTACACTACGGTGCTTAGTAAGTGTCAACGTAAAAAAATGTTGTACTTTGAAGATCTAATATTAATTAGGAGACGTACAAATTATGAGAGAATATATTAAAAATATAGTAGATGCTTTTTGGAAATTAATTATTTTTCGTGTTGTTGACAGATTGTTGCAATTCAACAAAATTCTAGATAATAGTATATATCGAGATCCAATGGTCTCTTAATTAATAAAAGAGATGAGACAAAAGTGAATCGGCGCGAAATCGAGTGATGATTGTCGCGGGCGACTGGCGCGCGACCCTCCCATCCACGAGATTCCGCGAGATACGGCGAAAGAACGGTTCGTGGAGACGACAGTTAACGCCTAGGAAGCGGAGCGAATGGTCAAAGACCGTTGGAGATTTGAAATGGTCAAATTTATAACTGATACGATGGATGCAAATAGTTCAGAAATGGCAGTAGCTTTGAATTGTGAGTAGTTCAGAAGCTAAAAGGAACTTGAAATTGGACTGTTGTATAGGTAATTAGACACATGTGTATCTGACCCTGATGTCCGCCACGTAGTCAAGTGCATTATGCAGATCTGAACTTACGAAAGAACTATTTCCTTGCCTGAAAATAAACTATAGTCAGTGACTATGCTGAACCGAAGTAGTACGGATCAAGGGCGGGAAGGCACGAGTGTTGAGTGCAAGTGTGTCGCAACGAATCCGCTAATCGGTGAGGCTGTTTTGCTGGATAGCGCGTGACGTTTTATAACGGAAAGAGAGGGACAAGGTATCAGCGGCGTCAGGCCCAAACCGGGAGCGGTAGCTCAGTGCATCAACTGATGTCACTGCAGCGCCCCTGACCGGGAGGTCCTAGGTTCCCGCTCCCCACGGCGGCAGGATTTGCGACACGCTTTTCAGCCAGATCGAATTCAGTCTCTGTATGGAGGACAATTCTAGCAGCCGGCTGATCTGATCGGTAGTTTTCCGTGGTTTCTTCGATCAACACCAGGCGAATGCCGGAACAGTACCCTACCAAACGGGCTACAGACCGCGCGCGATCTTTCCTTCCTCTTCCTTGTCCTATCCTCCCCCTTACACACACACACACACACACACACACACTTACACTAACATGCACTACACTACCACATATTTCGGGAGACCGGTCGGGAGCTTAGAGCTTGTCCCGACTGGGGCGGTGCCCCGCTGGTGGGAGAGTCCTGGTTAGGGGGAAACCCCACTAGCCGACGGTAGGTCGGCGCCGGATCTCACCATCCAGCGGGGGAAGATCACTGCCATCTCCCGAGAAAAAACATACACTTCACTCACGGGACTAATGACCAAAGCAGTTGACGCGCCCGGAAACACGAAAAAATCAATCAATCATTCAATCAGTCAGGCCCAATTGCACAGTGGAAGTAATCTTTGCGGTTGGAACGTCGTGGGATGGCGTGACAAGAGGCGACCTCGCCTGCGCCCTTTGTAAGCCGAGCGACGCCGAGCGCAGGATTTTACTGCAGCCGGCCGCGATGGCTGCGTCTCGGACGAATCGCGTAACCAAATAATAATTACGGGATGCTGCAGGATCACGAATGATGCGTAGCCCAAGCAGAAATATCTTTACAAGGAATGGGAGGATAATGCGTGAAACGGAGGTCATGAAAAAAGCCAATTCAAATACCTCAAATAAAGACGTTTTAGTGAAAATACGTGCCCGTTCAACGACCATTAATAAAAGGATGATATTGCACTCTTTATACTGTTGTGTAAGTCAAATTATATCCATAGTCACGATATTATCGGCGTTATGTGGAAATAAAAATCTGAAGAATGTATTATTAGGAATGTCACGATTTGTTTTAGTTTTCTTTTATCAGTCGGCATCTGTTAAAAAAGGAAGCTACGCATTTGATTAGTTACAAGCAATAAAAAAGATAATGATCTTGAATCTGAGCTCTCGATGACAAAGAAACACATTAGCGGTTAGTCATTCAAAAGCACCCCTTCTAGCATTGGCACGAAAGCTTAATAATAATACTAAAATAATTTACTTATTTTTTTAAATTAATGATTTATTACTTGCTATTGTATTTATTTTAATAATAAATGGGTCTTGTTATTAAAAGACATCAGGCCAATTGTATATACCTATACCCTCAACAAGATTGTTACCCTGATAAAGAATTCTCTGTCCGCTTTAAAATTTCATGGAAATTGCGTGCCTCCAGCCCCTAGGATTTCAGAATAAAACGGGAGTTCAGGGTAAGAAGGGTAACTATGTGTGTGTGTGTGTGTGTGTGTGTGTGTGTGTGTGTGTGTGTGTGTGTAAATATCAATATATGCAAGTCAATGCTCTATGAGAGTTATTCTTCTTCTGAAGATAATCTTATTATGTATTTTCACGTTAACTAACGCTACGCGAAAAGTCTGCACGCATGATGCTTAAGTTTCTTTCCTGTGCACGTTTCCATACTTTCGACCCCCACTGTCCAAAAATGTTGAAACTGAATCTCCTCGAAAACAAACACTGAGTTGAGAGAGAAAAAAAAGAAAAGCCGCGGAGGGAAAATGAGAAGAGGTTGAAAAGGCGCGCTCAAAGGACACGACAAAAATTTCGCAACGCGACCGCACCTGCGCGTGGTTGGCCGCTTGCAGCGAGGCGTGCGGACGCGGACGCGCTTTTTACGCCACACGCGACCGGCGGCGGAATAAACATTGCCGTCGACGCCACCCCCCCACACCCCCGCCCGCTCTGCGCGGCGCCGAAGAGCTTGCGAGGGGCACACAGGGGGAGGGCTCTGAGAGCGAGACACACAGAGAGAGATTTAGACAGAAAGAGCGATGGGGAGAGTGAGAGGGAGAGCGAGAGGGAAAGCGAGAGGGAGAGGGAACGCGGGACGGAGAGCGGGACGGAGGGCGGGACTGAGAGCGGGGTAGAGAGTGAGATAGAGAGTGAGAGAGTGAGATAGAGAGCGAGAGAGGGAGTGAGATAGTGAGATAGAGAGAGATAGAGAGTGAGATAGTGAGTGAGATAGAGACAGAGACAAGGGAGGTTTGGTACGAGAAAGACTGTGGACGGCTGAGATGAGGCGTCGTCATGGAAAGGTAAGTATACAATTTGGTGGTACGGCCCTTCACAAATTATTTTTCTACTTAAAAAAGTATGATAATTTCGAATTACGCAGATTTTTTCAGAGTTTGCTTTAAGGTAAGTGACGCCGGATTAGAATCTCTGAATTCCAAATATTCTGTATTTCACCTGCTGAGACTGCAACACCAAACATTGTTTCTCTTAAAACAGCGAATTGCTGGTATATTGAAGGCATAATGGAACATAAGGAGATTACCGGAGTGTTAAATTCCTCTAAAATATCGTATGGGAATTAGAATTTTAGTAAAAAATCAGACGAGTATTCTATAAAAATAAGGCTCTACTATGAATGGCGGGATCGCGGACCGAGGTAGAGAAACCCTGGCGAGGATTTGCTATCTCCAGGTCGGGTTGCTCTTCTTCCAGCGGCACTCAACATCGTGAGCGAGAAGGTGACTGCTGTGAGGTGACGGGGCGGAGAGGCGGTGCCCCCACCCCCGCGATGGTCTAAGTTGGGCTCTTGACTTCGTCGTGGCAGGGCCGGATACTCATGGGTGTTGAGGAGGGATTTGTCCTGGTGCAGTGAATGGTGTAAATCCATTCCGGCACCAGCCTGGAACGTTAGTAAGCCTGAAGCTCGTCAGGCGGATCCGTCCCGGTTATGTGCAGTTATGTGAAGGTTATGTGCAGTGATGTGTAGGTTATGTGCAGTGATGTGTAGGTTATGTGTAGGTTATGTGCAGGTTATGTGTAGGTTATGTGCAGAGTTATGTGCAGGTTATGTGTAGGTTATGTGTAGGTTATGTGCAGGTTATGTGTAGGTTATGTGCAGTGTATGTGCAGGTAATGTGCATTTCATGATCTTCACATTTCTGCACCGCGTTCCTAACTATCCGAATATCAGCCGAACGGTTAACTTGTCCACCCGCCGGGTGTGGCGGTGAGGGCCACTGTTCAGACTCTGAAAAGAACAAGTGCGTGTGGGTAGACCATGCAGGTACGATGATGCGGTCGGGATGTAGAAGGCGCTAAAGAGGAAAGGGCTGGGAGATAGTGGCGACCACAGAGCAGAACGTTGCGAGACAAAACGCACGAGGACAGGTCATAAGAATCTGTACTCATCGTGTCCTATATTACTTCAGTAGTATACACACCATTTGCGGCTCTCATACGCAACCAGTATTTATAAATGAGGTATCTAAAGAAAGATAATTTCACGCAGACGTGACGAATTGCACTTGGGCTTTAAAACTATGAATGATTTGTTTTAAAAAATCTAAATATTCATGTCAAAAGCGTCCCGCAACATTCGCTAGCATTTTTAACCCATATCATTAAATAACTCCTTGACGAAGCATTTCAGAGCCTTAAACACTAAAACATTGAAACTGAAGGCCTCAAACAATCGTTCCCCATACTTTAATGTACAGATTGAGATCTTCTTAAACATTCTATTACATTTTTGCTGGTCCGACGCTTCTCGATTCTATCCCACCTGTTCAGAGCCTGTAGAATCTGCAACTGTATGGGAAATTAAACCAATTACTTGATATTCTATGCGATTTAATCACACGGGTGTACCTCTCTGCTCGGTAATGAAGTTAAATAATTGTTGTTTTGACAAGAGTGTATTGTATTGTTATCAATACAAACCATACAAAACAAGTGATGGCGGATAACAGGTTCTTGAAGAAAAAGATATATTACAGGCTTAATACAGAAAAGGAAAAATAAGAAAGAGGCTAGGATTTAACATGCGAGAGTTCTCGCACGGGTACGGTAGTTGGTCAATATTATATAATGAAAAGTTTGCAATATTTAGTATAGAGTCTCGGCCACGGTGTTCTTCCCACCACCTGCTGTCCATTGGATGCCCGTCGCCTCCAGCCGCCCTCTATCGGAGCCCTTGCAACCCCTCGCTCCAGCAAATGCACACAGCATCATTTTTCCTCCCCCCCTGCCCGTTCCGAAGGTCGTGAAACCCGCGCTCTCCCCTCTTGCGCCTCCAACGAAAATTCACCCTTTGCCTCCTGATGACGGCAAAGGGCGAACGTGATTTTTGCTTCATTGAACTGTACGCTGTGCCTAGTCATGCAATCTTACCCTGAAACGAACCGTGTCTGTCTACGTACGTACCGATCGCAACCAATACAACCACCAACTACTCAGAACTTTAGAGCGCTATTCACAACTACAAGACCTCTCGTTTTAAAAGGCTCGTTCGTGGCACATAGCGAAGGCACCACTGAGGTCCGGGTTCGATTGTCGTCGAATCTCATGTGGAATTTGTCCCATCAAAACGAGTTTGGCTGCTTCACAAGGGCTAGTCCAACACCTGTGAAGTGTCCTACACCCTACCCCTATCCTAATTCCTTCCCAATTTTGGCCGCTGGGTAGTGACGCAGGAGCGCGTAGCAGGAGGTGCGTACGCAGAGATGTTATCTGGCGGTCCTCTTGACAGCGACGTGACGTGACATGACGTAATGTTAATGGAAGATTACTCCCCAATCGCGCGAATTAATGCACGATTACTCTCCAGCGCAAAGCGGTCAACGCCCCTTAAGGGGCTTGGAGACGCGTTGCGTCAATTTGTAGACGCCACAAATTTAAAAAAACTTCTAATTTGCTACTCACTACTACCAGAACTTGTAGTTTACCACGCAGAACTTCCATTTCTTGTAATTCACTACACAGAACTTCCAGTTTATCCCCTGTCTACCGCTGAATGCCATTCCTGGCATTAACTACCACCATTGCCGCTTCGAAACTGCCCGTGTAACGATCAGCTCCTGCCATCCAAACTGCATTATAGATGAGTAACCAAAACAAAGCATCATTCATTACTTCATTAAACGTACGTATGTTCTGCATTCTATTGAATTATTACGGATAGTAACTTTAGTATTTAAAGGGTCAAGATAATCGTATTTAAGCAATTCATTGCCGTCTTGTAAACTGTAAAATGCTGCATAACCAGCACTTTATTCAATGATGCATCATAAATAACGCAGAACATTTTTAATAACTAACTTCATTAGTGGAAATACCAAGAATTTGATTCTTAATGAATTGAACTTTATTTCCTGTTCAAATTGTTTTACAGAATGTTTCTCGTTAATTACTAGTCATCACTCGTCCTCATCTAATTTTAAGTTAGCTGCAGCTACAAGTTTATTTGTTGCACATTGTATTATTTTGCATTCCCAAACATACTAAACTGGTACAAATTCTATCATATTTTTCTGAGCCATAAGTATCCCCTAGCTTACCCGCATGGAAACAGACTCGCAGAAAAGAAAATCAGCTGCCCAGAAAAACCACTCATGTTTATCATTGGTTACAACAGTACAAATTTTAAAGCGAGACCACTTTTCAATTTAGGCACATTGCTTTCCAATATACTTTATCCATTAAAGCACCTTTCCGATACCATCAGAAAAAAAATTATTTTCGATTGAGCAGCAAGCGTTGAATGCATTGCTTTCTCATCCCTAGGTAAGAGGTAAACCTCTTAAAGCATCTAAAATTGACCAAAGAGATGGTAATCAGATATGAAAATATCGTAATTGTATCGGGGATGCTCTGTCACCTCAAAATCAAGATTTTGAAGAGCTTGGGCAGTACCATGTATATGCGCATTGTATAAAAATGACAGAATGCCTTTCGACAATTCATCTCAGCATTTTGATAGGCAGTACGTGCATATGGTTTACCTATGACTAACGTGCATATTATTGGCCATTAATGCCAATGTACGAATATTAATAGTCACTCGTTGGTTATTCATGATCAGAACGCGTGCTTACTCAGTATTGTGATCAGTAATGGATGTAGCTAAACGTCTTCCTCTTTTTTTCATTCCGGCTACACTTAATACTGTCTTAGGAAGTTCATTAGGTTTTAAATTGACGGGTAAACTCTTCGCTAAGGAAAACATTACACCTGCCTTATGCTGAAAATCTTCTAATGATGTCAGCTGTTGGTACACATTCAGATCACAAAAAACGGATTACGAACACCTGTTGTTTTTGGTGCCAATGAAGGGCGGTACAGGCACGTTTACGCGGCTAAAATTCAAGCTAAAATTGGTGATAACGCTGAAATTTGCCACAACAAAAGTGAACAAGAAGGCGAGAAGAAGAACGCTAGTTATTTAGTGTGCGAGTGTAACTAGTAGGAAGAAGAGGGCAGAGTTGGCTAGGAGGATGTATTGCGAGGATGGAAAGCGATATTAATTGGAAGGGAGGAGGGAAATACTGTGTGGATGGAGAGAGGAAACGTAACTGGAAGGCACATGAGGAGGAGTTGGTTCCATGGATGGCGACGGCAAGTGAAGGAAGAAGAAAGCAGGGTATGCAGAGAGCAAGTGCAACTGGGAGAGACCGGAGTTGGCGAAGGGCAGAGGGCGGGCGCAGCTCTTTAATAACGCCGCCCCCGGGGCGCCGCGCCCGACGCGAAGGGCAGCACCAGCGACCGCCAGAGGAGGAGGGGCGAAAGGCACCCACAGCTTGCAGAAGAATGACAGAGCAAGTAAGGTCTAAATATGCGAAGGAAGGAAATAGGCAAGTTAAGAATGGGTTAATACATTCTAATGAATCAATGAAATCAGGGAAGTGTAAAACTAGTATAACAAAACTGTCAAGCGAAATTTTAAAATAATAGAAGAAACAAGATGAACACATGAAATAAAGAAAAACATAAAAGAACATAATCTAAGGGTATATATATATATATATATATATATATATATATATATATATATATATATATATATATATATATGGATGTTGGTATTTATAGGAGCGGTACCGGAACCGGTAGCTCAGTGCATCAACTTATGTCACTGAAGCGCCTCTCACCGGGAGGTTCCAGGTTCGAGTCCTGACGGACTTTCCACACTAGCTTTTCAGCTAGCTCATTCAGTCGCATTCATTGCAGATTCAGTCGCTGTCTAGAGGTGAATTCTAGCAGCCGGCTGCTCTGATCGATAGTTTTCCGTGGTTTCTCCGATCAACTCCAGGCGAATGCCGGAGCAGTACCGTATCAAACGGGCCACGGACTGCGCGCGATCTGTCCTTCCTCTTCCTTGTCCTATTCCTTATACACACACACATACACACACACACACACTAACCTGCACTAGACTACCACATATTCCGGGAGACCGGTCGGGAGCTTAGAGCTTGTCCCGACTGGGGCAGTTCCCCGCTGGTGGGAGAGTCCTGATTAGGAGGAAACCCCGCTAGCCGACGGTAGGTCGGCACTGTATCTCGCCATCCAGCGGGGAAGATCGCCACCATTTCCTGAGAAAATGCATTCACTACAGTAACGGGACTAATGACCAAAGCAGTTGACGCGCCCGGAATCATTAACCAACCAACATAAGAGCGGTTAACTGCGACGTGTGAACGATTTTTTTCAAGAAAGTTACTGTGTGTTTTTAACCCAGAAGGCTGCTGTTAATTTTGTGCTGTTATGAAGTTGCTGTTAAGTTTGTTGCAACTCAGTAGATGGCGCTGGAGAACAAAATTAAATATTTGTGTCAAATGCAACCCGCAACACTTGGCAGTATTTTTTCTCTATTTCGTTAAATAACTCCTGAACGAAGCGTTCTAGGGCATTTAAAACCAAACTTTTGAGGCCTCCAAAAACGTTTCTCCTGCCGTAATGTACAGAGTGAGATCTTCTTGTACATTCTATTACATTTTTGCTGGTCCGGCGCTTCTCGATATTATCCCACCTGCTCAGAGACGTCCTCGAAAACCTCTGTGAGAACCAGAATCTTCTATAAGAGAAAGTCGTTTTTCCCCCGTGGACTTCTATATCAGAGAATTCTACTTGTCAATGCCGCTAGAAGCGACAGTCGTGCGTATCTATAAATGTTCCACTCTTAATTTTAGTGGAACTAACCGCAGTTTTTGTTTTTGAATATGGTTATTTTTGCAATCATAAATTGTGTGGTACCAACATTGTTATTGTATCGTATTATTTTCAAAAGGCGAAAATGTGCGGATGTATCGACCTATTGTGGAACTTACTACAGTTGATAGATATCAATTGTTCGGCACGTACTAAAAATGTTAAAATGAAAAACTGAAGAGTTGTCAAGTTGTAATGTTAAAGTAGTGGACGTGCTCGAGAGAGAAAAATCGCAAAATAAAACACAGAGTGAGTTTGGCATACCAGAATCCAGCTTTTCAAAATTATTTTATAAAATTTAAAAATTCAAACATACCAAAGAAACAAGAAGATTTAAATACACTGGAGGCACTCCACTTGAAAAATTGATGGTTGTTGAAAAAACAATATTGACAAGATTTATGAATGGGAAAAACATTCACGAAATTTAAAAATAGAAACCCAGAAGTAATTAACGATTTGGTTTAAACAATATTAGTGTAATATTTCTTGTTTTCTTTTTGTAAGAATTTATGTCAATTGTTATAAATAATATCTATACATTACATACATACATATTGTTTATTATATTTTTGCTATTTTTGGAACCTATAAGTTGGAAAAGCCACTCCTGTACTTATATTAGCAAAAAACTTGGTTTAATGAAAAACCTCCATAAGCGAAAAAGAGATTGCGGTGAACTCTCATTTATTGAGGTTCGACTGTGTAATATTAACACAGGAACAGAAGATTCCCAGTGGAATTGAAGACTCTTCGTGGGCACTTCCTCACTTCAATGCCATTCCAGTTTCAACGTCTTCACGAAGCGTGGTGGAATCGCCATACCTAAACGTTATAGATCCAAATAAATTAATACTTCAATTTGATGGCATATCAATATAAGTTGCTCAACAAAATAAAATTTATAAAGAAAATAACAAAGTTAAATTCAATAAATAATGTAAATATTTTATTGAGAAAAAAGACTGATTCGTATAACAGATTCCCCAGACCAACCTTTTTATTTTTCACAGAATACGTTTTCAGAGAATACCCTTCTGTAGAGGATGAAAGTAGGGCATTCATAAAACGTATAAAAAAAGTTAAACTGTTTAGTTTGAAATATTTTCAAACACACGTTAAATACGTTTGTAAAATGGCTTGATCAGCTTTTATTAAATGCCGATATCAAAAAGGCATTGAATATCTTACTTTTCTCTTCCTAGTCCTCTCCTAACCCCTCACCTACAAACACTTATACCAACATGCATTACACTAACACAGATGCCGGGAGCTTACACCGTGTCCCGGAGGGGGCGGTGCCCATTGGTGGGAGATACCTGGTACGGGACAACCCCGCTAACCGAAACCTCCGATCACCGCCACTGCCCCACCGTAAAAACAAGCTCTACACTTACAGGACTAATGACCTTAGCAGTGACGCACCCGGAATCACTAATCAATCAATCACGAAACATGCATCAAAGCATTCGACGAAAATAAAAAGCACAAAATGTTTTGAAGAACTTATTCAGTTACACAAAAAGATCGTACATAGTAGTTGCAAAGGAAGGAATCTGAGGTAGTGTTTTAGCCTTCCCCTCCCCGAAAGAACTAAAGACAGTGAAATAGACTTGGTAGAGTAAGGTTTTATCACGAACAAAGCTGTGCTTTCTAAGTGATCTCCTGCGTGGCGTATGAAGTACAGTCGACGGAACGAGGGCTGGCGGACAGGGAAGGGGGGGGGGCGGCGTCAACAAGACGGCAGAGTAATGGTAGTCGTAACTACAACGAAGAGCAAGCCACTTCTCGGAATTGGAGTGATGAGCTCCGCAGCGGAGAGAGAGCGAGAGAGAGAGAGAGAGAGAGAGAGAGAGAGAGAGAGAGAGAGAGAGAGAGAGAGTATTGACGGAGTGGAAGTCTACCGCCCCCGCAAGTGCTAAGTCGAAGAAACCAGCGCCGTCGGCGGAGATAATAGAGAAGGGCTGTTAATGGTCACAGAGATGGGTCTCCCGAGGACCAAAATGAAAATGGAGTCGAAATAGCAGAGGCGGCGAACAGTGTGATGAAAGGACGGAACTCATGAAAATGTATAAAACTGAAAAGTCACTTGGTTGACACTTTAGATGGGTAGAACAAGTTAGAATAAGATGAGATTAATAGATATTAACTGAGTAAGAGCTGTGAAGTGTGGTGATGTGTTGGTCAGTGTAATTCAAAGCAAAACAGAGTAGGGCAGTGCAGTGCAGTGAAGTGCAGTGCAGTGAAGTGCAGTCCAGTGAAGTTTAGTGATGATCAATGAATTTAAAAAATCTAATTTAGCCAATATCCATGTAGCTTGTATTAAGTTTTAGTATCACCAACATAAAATCATTGGATATCATGACAGAGTTGAAATAATTGTTATAATACTTAATATTAGTGATAATATGATTATTGCATTCTTAGCTTGTACTGTACTCCTTTATTATTATTATTATTATTATTATTATTATTATTATTATTATTATTATTATTATTATTATTATTATTATTATTATTGTTATTATTGTATTATTATTACTGTTATTATCATTGTTATTTAAATGCCACCGGGTCATACCCAATTGCAGTTCAAATAAATGTAAATGTGTACATAATTATATATGTACTGTGAAATACAGCTCAGTTATATAATACTCATTGTAAATTTTAATTTTCATTTTTTATTTTTTCATTATTTGCACATTTAAAAACTTTTTACATTCTGCTTATCTGTACTAACAAGCACAAAAAGAGTTCGATAAATTTATATTCCCATTTGAGTAGGTATTAGAAATATTGCGTAGAGGCCTAGAAGTATTAATTGAAAAACTGTCAAAACATTCATTATGCGTGAATTTCTCCACAAAACTATCAAAACATTCACGAAAAAAGTATGCATTTTTAAAACGAGTTTGCTAAGAAAGATATATTACCAAAGTTCTGGAACTCTACGAAGATTAAATAGCACATGCATTTGCATGGAAATAATGCCTGTAGGTATCACGAACTAGACATAACATGCTTAACACTAAAATTGTTTAAGAACGACCATGATAATTTATACATTATACTTTTAAATATATGAACATTTTTAATAAGATTACTGACAAAAATACCAATAATGCTTACCAACATGATTAGAAGAATGTTTTTTTGTCTGTTATGTACATCTCATAGAGCAATATTACATTTAACTCGGTGTATTTTAGAGATTGTGATTCATCAAATTTGCGATGAAGTAGGTGTGACTCTGGCTTCACATCGAGCTTATTGCAGTGTATTAGAGATCTGGGAGGCGAGCCATTTGCTCGCTCGAGCATTTCATCATCGAGTATCGTGTACTCGAGCATCGTGTACTCGCTCGCGGTGGGCGAGCTCACGCCGGCGGTGGCGGCCATGTCCACATAATGGCGCCTCGGCCTACGCAACGCGTTGATAGAGGACGGTTTGGGAGCGCAATATCATCGGTCGAGTTCACAGTGTGCTGTGGATTCAAAGCAAAGAAAACTTACATTCGGTTGGATAATGGCGCCCCAACACCGAAGAAGTAATCTAAAAAAGAGAAGAAATCGAAAAAGAATCATAAGGTGAAGAGGCTTCGCATATTGTGAAATCAAAAGACTTTCATCAGATTTGAGAAATTTGTATGTAAACGAACACCTTTGTTTCCGAGGGAAAACAAGAAAAACATTACATTCCCAGATGTTTTTGCAAACTTCACTTCTTTTATGGGCAACACGTTTTTGTTTTAAAAATTTGGAACATGAGTAACGGTGAACAGTAAAATAGAAATTGAAAATAAAAGATAGTAATATTAATATTAATTATCTCCTTAAATTAAGTTAATACCATTTGCAATCAGTAAGGAATTTTAGGGTTTGCACTGCAAGTAACTTGCACAAATTTGTTGAATAATGTATTATTTCATTTAATTTAGAAGCGTTTCTAATAATGAAAGAAAGAAAGAAAGAAATTTTTACTCTTTCGTTTGAGCAGCAGCACGTCAACATGATACTTTATCCAGAATGATAACCCAAAAATCCCATCAGAAATAATGTTTTTTTCTTATTTAAAAGTTTCAATCGCTGTATTATTTATTATTTTTATTTGAAGTGTAATAATTCCATGCATTAGCATACTGTCCCGTTTTAACCACATCCACATCTCATATATTAATAACTCTTTTCAGAACCCAAATTACAAATGCTCATTTACAAGAGCAATTAAGGCTACGCGTTACAAGTGTATTAAAATATTCACTTACTGTCCAGCAAGAAACAAATGCAAATAATATTTTTAATTATTTTTGTATATTTTCTATTGTATTTCTATTGAATGTTATACATTTATTGAAAAATAATTCTCTTTTTATATAGTTATTTAAAAATGTATTTAAAAAATTAAATTATTTCATAAAACGTACGCGGTTTCCTTGTTACTGCCTAATTTAAATGTAGCATCTAATGGTAAAAATATTCCCCAACCCCTGGTTTGGGCGCTAGCGTTGACCACAGACGGACGGACAGACAGATATACATGTAGACGTTTTGCCGACAGTTGATTTTTCAGTATCACGGTCCCAAAACATGAACTCCAACTACACAACGTGTTGGAAGAAATAATTAATAAGTTTTGAAACGAGATTTTTCCAATAGTCGTTACTTGGATCCAGCAATAAGAGTTGTTTCTGTTGAAAAGTCGCTGATTTCCGGCGCAAGATTACAATGCTTTCTCTTCTTACAAAGTAAGGGGATAAAGTAAAAAGAATTAAATATTAAATACAATGCAAATAATTCAATTACATTATGACTTTTTTGAAAATTTAATCTAAGGACTTATTGAAAGTAGGGTAGCCGTGCGAGAACTTGCGCATATTATACCCCATCCTCTTCTCTATTTTTCTATTTCCATATTAAGCCTGTAATATATCTTTTTCTTCAAGACTTTATCCTCCTTCGCTTGTTCTATATGTCTCCTTGTAATTGATAACAATAAAATACACCCTTGTCAATACAAACTATTCTTATTTAACGTTATTACTGAGTAGAGAGGTACACCCGTGTAATTCTGTCAAGTAAAATATCAAGTAATAAGTTTCATTCCACATACAGTTACATGTTTTACAGGCTCTGAACAGGTGGGGTAGAATTGAGAAGCGTCGAACCAGCAAAAATGTAATAGAATGTTCAAGATCTCAATCTGTAGATTACGGTGTGAGGAACTTTTATTTGAGGTCCGTGGCTTCAATATTTTAGTTTTTAAGACCTTAAAACGCTTCGTTTAGGAGTTATTTATCGATATAAATTCAAAAATGTGGCAGAATGTTGCGGGTTGCATTTGACATGAATATTTAGATGCTTTTCTTAAACAAATATTTTATATTATTAAAGTCAGGACAGTTCGAAACGGCTCCGTGAAATTCTCTTTGATTAGAGGCATTTACAAAGATTGGTGGCGTGTGAGATCCGCAAACGGTATCTATACTACTGAAATAATATAGGCGGTGGTGTGATTTTTACGAAGGTGGCTGCATGCCGCACAGCTGGCCATCTCTGGCCGCCATTCCATGCCTCCGCTTCGCTTGCGGAGGCCCCACAGTCACCGCAGAGTTGCGGCGGACCCGGCCGTCGGGCGGCGCGACATTCGCTGGGCCCGCGCGGGATTTTTCATTAACATAGCTGCCGTGCCTCGTCGCGAGAAAGGCAGAGGTGGCGACTGTCGCGGACGGAGTGGGCGGGGTTGGCCGGCGACGGAGTTGCTTGGGGCAAGGCAGGGCAAGGAGGCGAGCAGGAAGGACAGATGGAGGAAAGGCAGATAACACGGAGTTTGGACGGGCTACGATTTTGATAACATACGATTTTGATTATGGGGCATTAGTGTGAGAACTTGAGTAACTCCTGGCGTAATGATGTCAGTAGATTTTCAGTGTTGTTTGTGTGTTTGATCCACTGATTGGTTGAGGTGTTAATTAGAGAGTAATTTGCAATATTTAGTCTATTGGAAAGTGGAGGGAAATGTTTGCTAGTGTTTGTATGTACAACATCTGCGTTGGTTGGAGCTGAGTGATTAATTGTATTAGTTTTTTAATGAAGAAATGAAAATAATAATATTTTCGTTTCAAGAAATGTAATTTACTGGTTTGTTTATGTTTTTGCATAAAACTTTGTAAGTATAACAACCTTAAAATTCGCTGTGTGATTTTGTAAACAATTAACACATGTGGGAGTTGTTTCGTTTTTTGAGAATTTGCATTGTGAAGAGTGATGGTTGCCTGTGCATCTAACTCATCTTGGGCTCAGCCCCAGTTTGCTTGAGTATGGCCACACCGTTGACATCATTTACATTGTATTGGCCCATGTCTTTTAATTTTTTAAAATATTCTAATTTTGCAATAGTTTAGAACACTAAGATATAAAATTAGTCTTGATTCTTCGTTTTCAATTAAATCGACTGCCACTATTTTCATTGGTGATTTGTCATTTTTATTAAGTCTAGTACATTTTAACACTAAAAAGTTTTTTATTAAAGTTAATTTTGAATGTCGTCGTCTTAGAAGTATGTGGCAATATAAGAACTGCGATGTTATTTTCAATTTTTGTGTGAAATTTTCCTGAGGTAACGCTTTTAATGTCATTTATTAGGCGATTATAGTTTTGAGCTCTGTGGATTGGTGTTATTTTTATATTTGTTGCTAGAGTTTAATTGAGATAAATGTTGTTAGTCGGATCTTTGGTTTGAAGTCATTCATATTTGTTGGACACTAGGACAGTATAATCTACATGTTCATTATCGTGGTGCCTTTTAAATCTTTTATGTTCTTCTGATTCAGTAGATGAATAAATACTTACACTTTTTGTAAAGCTGGTGTTTTTAGATTTACTGTTCCTTACGTCTCTAATTGTAGGTTGTTGCTGCGGGAGCTGCGGTGATTGAGAATTCGGAGCGTATGGCCATTTTGTAGCTGTTGTGGTAGTTGCTGTCGCAGTTAGTTGATTAGATGTTAGTGATTTCAGGCGCGTTAACTACTATGGTCATTAGTCCCGTAAGAGAAGTGCGTCTTTTGCTCGGGACGTAGCGGGGGTCTAGGCCGCTGGATGGCGAGATCCGACGCCGACCTACCGTCGGGTAACGGGGTTTCCCTCTAACCAGGACTCTCCCACCAGCGGGGCACCGCCCCAGCCGGGAGAAGCTCTAAGCTCCCGACCGGTCTCCCGGAATATGTGTGTGTGTGTAAGGGGAGAGAATAGGACAAGGAAGAGGAAGGACAGATCGCGCGCAGTCCGTGGCCCGTTTGGTAGGGTACTGCTCCGGCATTCGCCTGGTGTTGAGCTAGAATTCTCTTCCAGACCGCGGCAGAACTCAACCTAGTTGACAAGCTAGAGTCAAAAATCCTTCCGTCGTCGTTAATAGAACCTCGGACTTCCCAGAGGGCTGCAATGACATCAGTTTATGCCCTAAGCCATCTTTCCCGATTTGCAGTAGGTATTGTTGCATTTGCTGAAGGTGCTTGTGTTCTTCGTGATCCATATCACGAGAAATGGTTTCATTTCTAGTATTCATTTCATTTTATTCTAGTATCTCAAGTTATAAAGCTTGAGATACTAGAGAAGCGGTTTCAGGTATACTCTCATCGTGGGCACTGGCATTTTCCATTGCGAGAAGTAGTTGACTTTCACACACTCGACACTGGTTACCCTACACTGTAAACAAAAACGTTCACACTTACAATACGTTAATTGGCCGATCTATGCTGCAATGCACCATTTTGGCCGTGGGCCTCCCAGCAGTGGTGCGGCTTATCACTGTGCTCGACCCAGGTTACCACTGATTCGCTGAAACTTGAGCTCTGTGTGCGACGATTGAAAGCGATAAGATTTACACGTGTGGAGTGCTCGGAGCAGTGTTGGCTCTACGAGAGCTGGGCTCAATATGTGAGGTAATTTCCGATCTCTGTACATCGTCTAGAAGTTTGTAACATTCATTCTGAACTGGTGTAAGAGATATCTGTAAATTGATCTGATTGGCCATTTGTTGTTGGTTCCGCCCCCTTCATCCCACTCGTAGCTGAGAGGCGAGGGGGCCCGCCCCTCCCGTCCGCCAGCCAGCGCCCTACCCTCTCTCTGAGCGCGCAGCCTGGCCGTGCCTCAGTGGAGATCCTTTGCGCGTGGATGGCACCGCGGGCGAGCGCCAGGGCGAGAGGCAGGCGAAAAAGGGCACGCAAAGGGAGGGCGGGTGCGCGCGAGAGAGAGGGCGCGAGGGCAAGAGAGAGTGGAATGGCAAGAGGGCTGGCTCAGGGGAGAGCGGGTCTGAGGGTAGAGGGGTGGATGAGAGGGCAGATGCAACGGGAGGGCGGACGCGAGAGAAATCGGGTGTGAGGGCGAGATAGCAAGTGAAATGGCAAGGGGGCTGGCTGAGGGAGGGCGGGTCTGCAGGCGGGAGGGCGTGTCTGAGGGCGGGAGGGTGCGTGAGGGGGCAGATGCAACGGGAGGGCGGGCGGGTGTGAGGGCAAGAGGGTGGTCGAGAGAGCAAGAGGAATGGCCAGAGGGCTGCTAAGGGAGGGCGGGTGTGACGGGGGTGAGAGGGTGGGTGAGAGGGCAGATGCACCGGGAGGGCGGGCGCGAGAGAAAGCGGGTGTGAGGGCGAGAGGGTGGTCGAGAGAGCAAGTGGAATGGGAAGAAGGCTGGCTCAGGGAGGGCGGGTCTGAGGGCGGGAGGGTGGGGGAGAGGGCAGATGCAACGGGAGGGCGTGCGCGTGAGGTTGAGCGCGAGGAGGGTGTGAGGGGGGGCGGTCGGAGGGATGTGAGGAATCGATGGTTCAGGGAAATTGGTCGAGTCCAGAGGGCTTCCGGGAAGGGCTCTGTTTGTGTTGTTCTGCGAACCTTCTCGCTCTAACCACACGTAGCGGGCTTATGTTATTTGACGCTTGAGGGCGGGAATGTAGGCGGGTGTGCGTTTCCACGCTTGAGTGGGTCTTCGGCGTCAAAATCCAAAAGCTTGAATAGTGTCCCTGGGTAAATTTGCGTCCTGTTTCCTTTTGTTTGTTATCCTGAGACATGCCTTGTACATTTCTTGTTAAATATGTACCCTCTCTTTGGTTTCATAACGTCAAAACTTGAGAAATTGATATAAATTTCTATCGACTATTGTAATAATACTTGACCCATTATTAATTTTTGTGAATGTTGGTTTCTTAATGAGTATCATTAAAACACGGATGCTGTTAGTTTCATTGAATAGAGCGGGAAAGTCGTACAAGTTAAAATCAGTTTCATTTGCTTATCAGTACCAAAGAAGGAAATATTTTATACCAAAGCTGTGAAAATGTTATTGTCGTTTTGTACAAAGACGCTACATAGATTAAAAAAACTAAATTTAAAAATCTAGTTCACCTGTGAAACTACTTCTTTATACTGAAATATGTTCTACTGAGATATGTGGTCTTACCGTACAAAATATCCGAGTTAATGGTGCGGAGCACAACACTAAAAGTAAAGCACTTCATATTGAATGACCCAATTACGATCTTTTCTAACGTCTGAAAATAAAATGAGTTTAGCTTTATAGGAACGATACAGCTGAAAAAGCAATTACGAGCTCGGTCCTTTGAGAGGTACAACGGGCATTAAAATAATTTTGAGTTTTGGTTTTTCCGCTGCTTCTCATACGTTGACTTGAATGATCACTGCTCCGAGTAATTCACGTCCCTAATTCACTTTCCTGTAATATTACTTTGGTATACACTTGTGTTAAAATTATAATCCTTTTAATTATAGTGTAACGTTCTCCCAACTTATTTATTCACCTTTCCTTTTTCCCACCAAGACGCAACCGAAAATAATAATATACTTCATAATCGCCTACGCCCCAAATCGTGACTATGTTTATTTTGTATTAGGAACATCCAATATTTACTTTTTATTCTGGCCTCAAACTGATAGTTACATCGTTAATTTTGTTGTCCTGATATTTACATAGTTATATTTGCATCTATATCTTCAAAGTCCGATAAAGCCTCCTTATGTCCTCTTTGTAAATATAACACGCTACTCCCATATTGTCATTTCCGTGTACAAATGTTTCGAAAAGAGCTATTATTTCATTATATTTTAATCAGCATCACCCTTGGGATATCTGCATATATATAAATTTCGATTGCTAAAAAGTGAAAATGTTTTGCCTCGAGGACACGTGTGCAAAAGGACTTGCCTAACAATCAGGGGTAAATGTCAAATATGGGACTCCGTAACATGTCATATCCCATTATAGGTTCATTAGCAAAATGTGATCATTTTCTTTTTCTCTACCTCCCCAAAAGTTCGTAATATTTATTTTGAAACCCTCTGTATATTTTACAGCAGTCGACTAACACACCTGCTAAAATTCCTCTGAAGTAACGCTCTAGGCAACATTTATAATATTGATTATTTACATGATTAGTATTGCTGTGAGACACATAGTGATTTTTTATGGTTGTTCTATGATTTTCCCTGCCGGAAAGTTAGGATTGATGTCTTTGTATTAAAGCTACTATTATGCAGAAACATTCATTTTAGATCAATCGTTCTACTTAAAAAATAGTGCGATTTATATCCCTTGATGACTCATGATGTAACATTCCATAGTGAACTGAACAAGTATAACTCGACCAAGCAAAGAGTGAAGAAGGCGATTGCGACGCGTCGTGGAACTAACAGTGTAAACACGGGTCTGTACAGTCAGTTTTGCTAACAAAAGTCATGAGGAACGTGAAGCGAGTAGTTTACCGGTGTGGCTTGAGGAAATAGGAGTTCCCATCGGGGTGTGACAGGGCAGGCAGGACGCCTTGTATATAATGTTATTCAATTTCGAGATAGTGCAAAAGACAGACCTAAAATACCTCTAAGAAGCACAATCGTGCAGCAGCGAGTAAAGTGAAATCATGATACGAAATATTAAAAAAGTAAATAATGCTGAGAGATGGGTTTTTGATAACATCACCGAAACGATCAAAAAGTAAAATTATTATGGATGAAATCGACAAGTGCATTATTATACGTAAGTTTTTAAAACATTATGAAGAAACTAGAGGTGCTACAGAATAGCACAAACTTTCTCGTAGTAAAGTTTTCTAATTTCCTTGGTGCGGACTGACTTTACAGTGTTGCCCCATCCTCTTGCCAGCTGCCATCTATTGTCGCCCAAATATCCTTTGGTATTCTGAGAAACTACTCAAGTTAATTTTAATGATTTATATGAACCTTACAGTACAAAGTTTCTCCTCATTCAAACAATCCGATTAAAATTTTGATTCATTTTGCAGAGAAAAATATAATTTTATTTCTTTCAATATGAGGTGTAGACATGTCCAAATACAGTTAAAATATTCTTTGGAAAGATACCAGACATGACGAAATAAATCTCGCTTTTTCTCCGCAAGAGTTTGGCACGGTCTCATTTTTATTTTGAGTTAAGTGTCGTTATATCTCCGTCTCGGTCGCTACGACTGTAAATACAGACAGTGGCGCCCTCCTGTAAACATTCTTAACTTGAATGATCTTGGTTGTCCGGGTGACGCCGTGTTGAAGGCTTGTGTTGCCGACGTTTCGACCATCTTTTCGTTGGTAGGCCAGCCCTGAGGAAGACCACGACAAGATGGTTGAAACGTCGGCAACACAGCCTTCGACGCGGCGTCACCCGGACAGCCAAAATCATTCACATGACTCCGGCCGCAAGAAGCCTACGACTTCATCATTCTTAACTTCGTCGAGTAATACAGATTGAGGATGGTGATAGATGCTGACCAACACTGGACTTCTAGTTATTAATTTGTATCCTCCTCACCCCCTTAGCGTTTTATTCATAAGTGATGTTTGACAATAACGACGTTTATTGAAACTAATTATAAATAAATAAAAATAAATAGAATAAAGTAGAGTAGTTTTCTCACTTCCTATATGACAATTATTTTTTAATTTTGGGAAATTGGCTAGCAACTATATTGATACAGGTCCTGTGGATTAATTGTTTCTCCCATTTTCTATATTATGTTTATAAAATAAAGATGACCAATTACAGAAAATTATGAACGTTACATATCTGATAATTACTTTTTAATTGAATTCTACGAAAAATGTTTCATTCTCTTGTACAAATTGTACTCGTCTATTAAAATTAAATGAGATTCTGACGGAAATTAATATTTTGTAAATTAATGATTACCTGAAACTGCACTGTATGGCAAAATTCACAAAATAGAGATTTAAAATAAATAAAAAGCATATTAATAGAGCTAAAGGGAGTTTTAAAAGAAATAAAAAGCGTATTCAAATCGCATTCCCGAGAAAAAAGAGCGAATCTAAAATATTTTCCAATCTTTTCTTGGATTTCAAATACAATTATTGGTACATTGATACAAACTCACTATTACTTAATCTTTCTTTATACTATTGTCTCTCAATATACACCTTCAAACGCGTAGTGAAATTCCTCAGAAAGTTCTTTTACTTGGCTAAACTCACCCCACATCTCAAAATAATCGTGTCCTTTCTTTACATTCTTCCGGCCTCACACACGAAACAGGCGGTACGAGGAGTATTTGTGAAATGATTAGATCATTTGAATGCATGGACGATGATGTTCGGAATCGGTCATTGCCTTGCCTATCACGTTCATATGATGAACATTCCCCTCTCGGCGGTGAAACGGACTCGCTATTGCATGGTCTGTGTGTGTGTGCGTGTGCGTGTGTGTGTGTGTGTGCAGGCTGTTGCTGCTTCGCCAGTCCAAAATATCTCCTGGCCCGGCAATTCTACTTTTAACACGCGCCGCCACTCCACAGGTCACAGTTCTGCTTCAAGAGATTTACCAGCTTCACAAAACCTCGTCTCTACTTCATCTTAACCTCCTCATTCATTATCTACCATATCTCGTGCGGTCTCTTGTAATGCAATGGCAGAAATGTTGCTACAGAGCACACGAAACAACATTATTGCATGAGATACTAGAAAAGAATGTTATTTATGTCAGTCAAACAATCAATTAAACCGCCCAATGCAGGAACACGTTTACATTTCGACTATCTTAATGTTATGATTGGTATGCCTTTCTTTTAGCTTGATTTTTCACTGTGAAAAAAGATTTTTTTGTAGTATATTACGTTCAAAAACTGCAAATGTATCTGCAAACTGTTACAAAATAATTATTTAATAATAATAATAATAATAATTTCTTACAAATCGTGTTTTCTATCTTCTTTAAAGTTGTGAATAAATAAAATGTACCCTCAATTAATTATGCCTTATTTTACGTGGCAAGACTCAGGCCATCATGTCCACACTTCCGTCGGACCACGCAAATTTCGCTGCGCTCCTTTCACCATCTAGCGGGGAAATAAGGTATCACGCGGGCAATGACACGGGTGATTTTGTATTTAGTTCAGAGGCTTTTTTTTAGGCATGAGGAGCTTTCAATGCAGTAAATCTACTACATAGGACAGTTAGCTTTACTTCTCCGTAGGAAGGTGAAGCTTTTGATTAGTAGGAAGGTGAAGCCGCGATAAAGAGAAACATAATATAAGAGAAACAGTGTATGTGTAACTAGCTGAGTTAGCTCAGACCCAGCATACCATTGTCTCTGCACTGGGTCTGACCGAAAGATTCTGAAGGGTGAATCGTGACGGAGGCAGATATAGCTGTACAAGTTATTCTAAAGCCAGGTCGATTTCAACCGCTGCGTGGATGAGAATTCTGTCGGCCGGTTGCTCTTATAGGTAGTTTTCCATGGTTTCTCCGATTAATACCAAACGAATGCCGTCGCATACCCTTAACAAGTGGTCCATAGGCCACTCGCGATCTTTCCTTATACACACACACACACACACACACACACACACACTCGCCTACATGCACTACACTACCACTCATATCGAGAGAGCTTTCTAGAGCCTAGAGTTTGTTCCTTCTAGGGCAGTGGCGACATGGACCTACAGGTCGGCGCTGGATCGCACCACCCAGTGAAACAACTTCTCTACCTCCCGGAAAAACATTCACTACGCTTACGGTTCTAACGACCATAGCAGTTGATCTCCTCAGAATTATCAATCAACTCATTTCGCTTTTAAATATATTTATTTTATTTCGCCTGTTAATATTTCATTTTACAACTTGTTTAAATTCCTACTTCATTTGATGAAGCCTTCGCCATTTACCACCACCAAATCCCCACAACCACAACCGCCTTAACATTCCACCACCCATCCCACCCGGCCTTATTGGACCCAACCCATCAGCAAACCTTCGCGTGTTTTCATCTCCGTTTTTGTTCGGTCCCCTCCTTCCTCATCCGCTTCCCTCCATCCAGCACCTCCCGCTTCCGCATTTCTTCACCTCCCCCCCCCCCCGCCCCTGCGTCGCCCAGCGCCCCGCCCCCAAGCGGTTTGCGCCCGCGCCCCGGGCGGTTGTGTTCCCGTTTCATTGGCGAACGAAAATTAGATTTTCTTACCTCGGCGTGCGCTGCGGAGGTAATTTTGTCCGTTGCCAACTGCGTGAATATTTCCCCGCCAAGCGCGGAGGGGAGGGACGTAATGCGGTAACGTCGGACGCAGGGCCGCCGCCCTGTCGCCCCGCCAGGGCGCGCGAGTGGCGGTGCAGCTATAGAAACGCCGCGCGTTCATAATTAAATTGCGTGGGGTTTGGCCCCTCCGCGCTGGCGCGGACGCGAGACTGGGCGGGGCAGCCAGGCGGGCGAGCGGGCGGGCGAGCGGGCGGGCGAGCGGGCGGGCGAGCGGGCGGGCGAGCGGGCGGGCGAGCGGGCGGGCGAGCGGGCGGGTGAGCGGGCGGGCGAGCGGGCGGGCGAGCGGGCGGGCGAGCGGGCGGGCGAGCGGGCGGGCGAGCGGGCGGGCGAGCGGGCGGGCGAGCGGGCGGGCGAGCGGGCAGGCGAGCGGGCGGGCGAGCGGGCGGGCGAGCGGGCGGGCGAGCGGGCGGGCGAGCGGGCGGGCGAGCGGGCGGGCGAGCGGGCGGGCGAGCGGGCGGGCGAGCGGGCGGGCGAGCGGGCGGGCGAGCGGGCGGGCGAGCGGGCGGGCAGGCGCGGGCGAGGGCGAGCATGGACGGGCAGGCAGGCGGGCGACGGACGGGCGAGCGGGCGGGCGGGCGGGCGGGCGAGCGGACGGGCGAGCAGGCGGGCGAGCGGGCGGGCGAGCAGGCGGGCGAGCAGGCGGGCGGGTGAGCAGGCGGACAGGCGGGCGGGCGAGCGGGCGTGCAGGCGGACGGGTGGCCGGATGAGTGACCGAGTGGGAGAGCGGGCCGGCGTGTGGGTGAGCTAGCGGGAGGAGGGGAAGGCGGACGGGGGCGGACGGGAGGATGAGTGTGCGAGCGGGAGGGAAAGGCGGGCGGACGGGCGGGAGGAGAGGATGGCGGACGGGTGAGGAGTCGAGCGTATGGGTGAGCGAGCGGACGGGTGGACGGGCAGAAGAGCGAGCGGGTGTGCAGGTGGACTGGCCTGGGGGCGGGTGAGCAAGCGGGAGGACAGGTAGGCGGACGGATGGGCGGGTGAACGAGCGTGCGGGCGGTGATGCAAGCGGGAGGAAAATGTGTGCGGTCGGGAGGACGTGATGGCGGCGGACGGGTAGGCGGATGGGTGGGCGAGCGGAAGGGAAAGGCGGACGGGTGAGCGGGCGGGCGGGAGGACGGGTAGGCGAATACGAGCGGGCGGTGACAAGTTGCCGGACGAGCATGGCGCATGGGCGGGCCGGCGGGCAGTTGTTGGCCCGAAGCGAACGGAGATTTCGATTGTAAAGCTCAGTGAAATGTAGTTACACATACTATCGGTTTGAGATACTAAATAATTGTTGGGCAATGTTTCGGCACAAATATGATGAGCATGATGCATAACTGGTCAAATTCGCAGTTGAGGGATTTGGTGGCTGCTACACACTACAAGTTTAAATATTGAGTTTTAATTTTCTCATGAACGGGCGAAAGAGGTATTCGTTGGGCAAAATTGAGTATATAATACGCAAAAATATAGTTTTAATTGGTTCATTTTAGAACTGAGAAATCTTCGTATTCAGGCTGGTCAAAATTTTGTATGTGGCATGAAAGTTTTATAAGGGAACAATTAATTACTTAGTTAAGAAACGTTCACAATTATAACTATGCAGTACATGCACATTTTAGAATCATATTTGATTTCCGAGTGCTTTCTCTCGTGTTTCACTGAGACACTATCCTTCACATCTCGCTAGTCTTTTAACTAGTTCCCTAGAACTTTTATCGAGGTTCTTTTTCTGAAGAAAAATGGAATGGATCCCTAGTCGAAATTTAAATTTTAAATTAGTAAAACAGAATTTTAACGCACGAACACATGTCAGAAAGCTGTTCTACAATAAGTTAATAACATAACAATTCCAAACTGCGAAATGTTAGGGAAAATGACATTAATGAAACTATCAGTATTTTGATGGGTGACATGTCAAATCGTTGTACGAAATTTACAAGTTGTACGAAGTACAAGTTGCAAAATGTGAAGGGAGTAAGAAAATATATTCAGGTTAGCATTAGAAATATTTCTTTCTATAATTCTTTTACTATTATTTTTTTATTTATGTGACAGTATTTCAAACATTATTCATACTAAAAGTGGAATGAACGTGTACATGAACAAATTTCTTGACTTGCTTAAGCTAATAATGCAATATTTTTAAGTTAGGTTTTTTCTTAAATTAATTACCTACGCCTTCTCTCAACAAACAAAAGAATAAATTTCTCGCGCAGAAGTATGTACTACGTTACCTACAATTGCTTTTCGAAGAAACTGAGAAGTTTTGCACATAGTGTTGCACTTTTCAAATAAAAATGTAGAGTGTCAATTTTATGTGGATTGGATATGGTCATTTTAACTTTTCTGGAGCATATCGTGCAGTTTAAAATAAAAACAACAACAAATTGCACCAACAATATTCTGAAAATACTAGTGTAATATTGCAGTTATTAATGCGAGTAGGGAATATAGATCAAATGTTACACAGGTTGTCGTTTAGAAATTGAGGCGATAGCCGAGTGACCTTCATCCCTTTTCGTAATATTAACTATTGATAGCAATCGATCATATAAATTTGTACTATTACAAATAAATTCAACGACATGAACCCGACATAGTTTATGAATAGATACGAAATTTTTGCAGGCTCTTATTCAGGATTGTTGTGTAAAGGTTTGTTCAGGATTGTTTGCAGTGTACTTGCAAAATATGTTAAAGATTAATACGACACAAATGAGGAAGATGAATAATTTAAATAATATGTTGGTAGTTGTACCATGATCATTATGTTTCCCTTGTTGGGAAGAGCCAATCGGTTCCTAATATATTCTAGCAGAGGTAAAACGTTTCGCTAGAAGCCAGTAGCATAGCCATAGCATCGCCAGTAGCATAGCCAGTAGCAGAGCATGAGATAAAAGTGTTTAATCAAAGAGCAATGTATTACACGCGCACGTTTTCTTAAGCCTTCGCTGCCATTGTTACAAAATGTGGGGAGTTTGGATATTTTCACAAAGGAATTTTATATCAAATTTTTTGTTTGTTTTTCAATGCAAAATAGGTTCTATTAATGGAAGAAAACATTTCTGGTTATCAGATTTTGGCTACAACGCTCGTTGGGATCATTTATTCGTAATCCAATAATGTTGGCAAAAGAGTGGGGGTAGGGATTCCAGGGCTCAAGACAACGTGCGCGTATTACTGTAAGCTAAAATAAAGTTGATTAATAGTATTTTATTAAATTTTGATCCAGTTACATTAAATACCGTGGTCTGCATAAAATTAATATTTTCCCCCTTTCAATGGGCGTGGAATAAAGAATGCCCAGGCAACGGCGGATATGTTGTTAACAGTAGTCAGAAATAAATGCATTTGTAATAGGAACATTTATTATAACCCTCTCAATTCGTCAATTCAGGTAAACGAAGTCACTATGCTGCCAGGGTAAAGAAATTAACTAGTGATCCATTACCTTAAAATGTAGGCTTCACTTTGATTATCCAGAGGTTGGCATTGCTTCATAAACTCTAGCGGTCCATTTTGTAAGTATTATTCTGCCCGCATTTCTCCAAATCATCGGTCAAAAAAGGTTGCGCATTTATTAGCCATTTTTAGATAAAACTAATCTGCTTCTCTTGATCTTAACGGGCGTTGAACTGTTAAATCCTTAACGAGCGCCATGTCTCTTGCGCATTTTATTCTTCTACTTCCATTAAGTCGATACAGATAAGAGCAGAGTATCACGAAAAGTAATATTAATTTTAAGTAACGGAATCCGCCCCTTCATCTCCCTCTTTCTCCTTCCGTCTTCCTCTCTCTCACCGTCTCTCTCGCTCCCTCTCTCTCTGTCTCTCTCTCTCTCCGCCTCTCTCGCTCTCTGTCCCTCTCGCTCTCCGTCTCTCTCGCTCTCCATCTCTCTCGCTCTCCGTCTCTCTCGCTCTCCGTCTCTCTCGCTCTCCGTCTCTCTCGCTCTCCGTCTCTCTCGCTCTCCGTCTCTCTCGCTCTCCGTCTCTCTCGCTCTCCGTCTCTCTCGCTCTCCGTCTCTCTCGCTCTCCGTCTCTCTCGCTCTCCGTCTCTCTCGCTCTCCGTCTCTCTCGCTCTCCGTCTCTCTCGCTCGCCGTCTCTCTCGCTCGCCGTCTCTCGCGCTCGCCGTCTCTCGCGCTCTCTGTCCCTCTCGCTCTCCGTTTCTCTCGCTCTCCATCTCTCTCGCTCTCTCCGTCTCTCTCTCATCTCCGTCTCTCTCGCTCTCTGTCCCCTCTCGCTCTCTGTCCCTCTCGCTCTCCGTCTCTCTCGCTCTCAAAGTCTCTCTCGCTCTCCGTCTCTCTCGCTCTCCGTCTCTCTCGCTCTCCGTCTCTCTCGCTCTCCGTCTCCCTCGCTCTCCGTCTCCCTCGCTCTCCGTCTCTCTCGCTCTCCGTCTCTCTCGCTCTCCGTCTCCCTCGCTCTCCGTCTCTCTCGCTCTCCGTCTCTCTCGCTATCCGTCTCTCTCGCTCTCCGTCTCTCTCACTTTCCGTCTCTCTCTCTCTCTCTCTCTCTCTCTCTCTGGCCAAATACCTTTCCAACGTTGGTTGTACTTTGTTGGCATTTTTTGATAATAAACAATGTGAATGAGAACAGGTTAAATTTCACATGTAACTTCGGTTGTCCTCAGCTAGAATGGCGAGTATTCCCCTCGCTTCTGGCTGATAGCTTGGTTGCTGGTACACAGCTGACCGTTAAACACGCTGTTTTCTAGCGGTCGCCGGTATGCTACTGACGCCAAAAATAGATAAAAACAATCTTTGAAGTGGGTTGAATATTATGTCAAAATTTGAGTTCATTCCGTGCAGAACTCTTTGAGTTTTTCAATCGTACACGAATCAAATATATATATATATATATATATATATAATATATATATATATATATATATATATATACATCGTTCTTTCAACGCCATCACGTACGAACTACATTGTTGAATTTAAGAATGATTCAGAAATAAGTGATGGGCAATCCAAACAAGACAATTGTAACTAATAAAGTACGAATCATATCCTCAACTCAATGAAGAAATTTAATATCGCTTCCACTTCCCAGTAAAGCCATAAAAGAAGCAGGATAAAATAAATGTCGTATATATCACGGCTTGAACATTCATGGCCCGAGTGGGTAAAGCAGCAATCAAAACGTAACTCGCCAGGCACAGGACGGCTTTCGACCTCGCCGTGCCTCGGCGAGTGCACCGTGTTGGCCCCTGGAGTTCACGCATTACGGGACAAAAGCCGCGAGTGCGCCGCGGAGGAGGCCGCTCGTGAGGGGCGCGTGCCCGTGCATTGCGGGCGGCGTCGCAGGGCGGGGGCGCGAAAGCGGGAGGTGGCAAGTGATCGAGGGCTGCGGGCGGGCTGGGGCGGGCGGGGGCGGCCGGGGACGGCCGAGGGCGGGCGGGGGCGGGCGGGGGCGGGCGGGGGCGGGCGGGGGCGGGCGGGGGCGGGCGGGGGCGGGCGGGGGCGGGCGGGGGCGGGCGGGGGCGGGCGGGGGCGGGCGGGGGCGGGCGGGGGCGGGCGGGGGCGGGCGGGGGCGGGCGGGGGGCGGGAGCGGGCGGGCGGGGGGCGGGAGCGGGCGGGGGGTGCGGGGACGGGCGGGGGCGGGCGAGGGAGGGGGTGGGCGGGGGCGGGCGGGGGCGGGCGGGGGCGGGCGAGGGAGGGGGTGGGCGGGGCCGGGCGGGATCATGGGTGGAGGCGGGGTGGACTGAGCGCAATGGGTAGGGGCTGCGAAGCGCGCGCTCTGGCGGTCGGTGGGCGTGGCACCACGGGGGAAAAAGTAGAGCAATACGAGGGCAGCTTCGTCTCACGCTGCGAGAGCACATGCTTTGCAATGCAATGTGTGCGCAAGTGGGATGCAATGACAATGGCATACAGAGTTTATTCGCTGTCTTGCTATGTAATAAAAGTATGTGTAATAAGCACAATAGTAATAATAATAATTGTTGTTATTATTATTTTTATTCTCATTTTTACTCTTTATGTCTGTATCGGTGTATGTAATATGTCACCGTGAAACGAACATACTAACTTAACATTACAAAGAAACGATGATTTCAGTCAATTTAGCTATATATTTGTAGCAGACGTTTCGACCTAAATTGTAAGGTCCTCTTCAGTGTCTGAAAGATCAACATCAACCAATGAGTTACAATCATTACATTAAATTATTACATGAGTATTAATAGTATAAAACATAAATAATGTGGCAAGAACGTGGTAATTTTCTGAGGTTATGTTACATCTTGATATAAAGGTATAATATAAGACCAGGAACTTACAATCGTAAACAATTGTGATCTAAAGGACCATGTTAGATAGGCATTGAGGAATGCAATCGACCTTACAATTTATGTCAAACGTCTGCTACAAATGTATAGTTAAATTGACTGAAATCATCGTTTCTTTGTAATGTTTGCTTTATCCAATGATCGTGATTTATGTATACTAACTCAAATTTTTACGGACACCGTAAGACCACGTATAAACAGACTTCTACTATGATGATCGATGTAGGATGGAATCATTTAGGAAAGGAGGATGACGCATAGGGGGGGCCATTAGTAAGAGTATGAAGTATAATTAGATCTAAGTTCATGACAGGTAAATGCTGACGCTAAGGGAGGTAGGAAGTCAATGTATAACTGTGTAATACTTGTAATTTTATTAGAGTAAGTTTGGATTCACGAGTAAAGATCAGGGATTAATAGCCATCTGAGTGATAAAATATAGGGAGTGCCCATTAAGTTATTAATAAGATCCCGAAATAACAGATTTTTTCTCGAAATTTCGTATTTTTCCCCATCACAATGTTTCCTCCATATTGCGTTCGCAGCAGGAAGAGACTAAAAAAACTCATACCTTTTTATCGTTCTCACTTTCTACAGCTGTTCTGTACATATGAAAGTAGTGGTGCTCCAACAGCACATACTTTTCCGCAATATTTTTAAATTTGTAATTTTTGAACATTCAGAGAGTTCAAAGGAAATGAGACCCGCGTCATTCTTTGAAGTGTCCCTTGTTCTATCGGTGGGGGGAAAATTGAAGGAAAATGTGAAGCCTTTTTTAGGAAAAAATATTTAAACGTTTCATAAATTGCTTATATGTCACGGAAAATAACATAAAAACTACTCATATTTTAGAAAAATTGTACAAGACCTTATTTCAAGATCTGGATTTCAAGAACCTATTTGATTGAGAAGAAAAATCTCTTAAAAATTGTCGTTGTAGGAAGGCAGAAAAAATGTGCAGTTTTCGAAAAATTTATTATTTGCAATTTTTGAAAAATGCATTATTCGCAATTTTCGAAAAATAAGAAATTTTAACGAAAATGAACTCTACACCATTCCCTTAGGCCTTCTTTACGCTGTCTAATGACAGAGTTTATTAAAAACAAAAAGAGAAAGGAAAACAAGAGAGAGGGAAAAGGAGATAAGGGGATGCTAGAAAGAGGGAGGGAAAGAGAGAGTTGGAAAAAGAGAGAAGTAAAGAGAGGGGGAAGAGAGAGAGAGATAGAGAGAGAGAGAGAGAGAGAGAGAGAGAGAGAGAGAGAGAGAGAGTAGGATAACGTCTGCAGTGTTCTGCTAGTCTTGTATATACTTACTGCCCTTTTTATTCCTATTCTTTTGATTCGTTATATTAACTTTTATATCCTTTTTTAGTCTTGAAAATGAAACCAAAGATATTGTCGAAACCATTGGCTGTTACATGTATTTTTATCAATTGCTGATTCATATCTATAAACTTTAAAAAATAATCGACTGTTAATAATAATTCTTGGATCATTCTCCCCAAGTTACAGTCAATGAGCTCTGCTTGCAAATCCTACATTATCGCATTCTGACTGTTCAGCTCTGGACCACACAAGAGGATCGTTGTCAGTTGGCTGTGTATCAAACATTCGCGAGGTCGATCACAAGAGAATCGGCCTTGGCCGCCGGCTCAGCATATTATCTTGGACGGAGCAAGTTCTGACCGCCTTTGCCCGCCGCCTCGTCCATCTCGCCTCTTGACCTCCTGCCCTTGCCTTGCCTGCTGTCACCTACTTCTCCATCCGCCTCCTTTTCTACCCTCTCGTCCTCCCTCCCTGCCGTTTTCCCTCGCCCGCAGCCTCCCGCTTGCGCTTTTGTTCGCCCCCCACCCCCCGCACCCTCGCTCGCCTCATCTCTTGGCCAGCCCCTTCATCATCTTTCATTATTCACCATCAATCAATTCATCATTATTACAAACATTACCTCATTCATTATCATCATATTCTTCTTACCTACCTACCATCCTATCATTTGATCATAGCTCGCTTGCCTATCAACTCTGAAGATTCCAGTGCTTGTCGGTCGGCCTTTACAGTCACTCACTCTTGTTCACTCGCTCGTTCTCTCGCTAAACTTTTATCTACTTTATCAACTCACCCCTCTCACACCATTCTTATATTCCCCTTCTCTCTCTGTCTGTCTGTCGCTCTCTCTCTCTCTCTCTCTCTCTCTCTCTCTCACACACACACACACACACACACACACACACACACACACACACCACTCTCTCACCCTCCCCCATCCGTGACCCGTCTCCCCACCCACCCACCGACTGGACCCCAAGATGCGCGCTTCCTCATGTCGCTGGGCCGCCCGCCCGCCCACTCGCTCGCCCTGCTCGGGGCGTGGGCGTGGGCGAGGGGGCGGGGCGCGGCGACTCCACAAAGCCCCGGGCGCGGGCGGCCGAGCGCCGGCGAAGGGCGCGGAGCAGAGCAGAGCAGATCAGATTACGCGGCCGATCCTCGATAACAAGACAAAGGAGGCACAAAGGAATAGTTAGGCGGACAAAGGAATATCGATTCGCCCCAAGACGCGGAACCGCCGTGTCACGTGACCGCGATGCGCCGCTCGCGGGAGGGGGAAGGGGTGAGCGGGGCGCCATGAAAATTTCGAAACTTCTCATGGTGAATTTAACGCGACATGAGACGCAAGTTGAAGCCTCAGCTGTGGAAACTCACCATCTGTGGAGCTACGCCGCGGCCCTTAGTGGCTGAAAGGGGGAAGCCATGGGCGAATAGAGAGTGCTTTCTGGAGTATTCTAATCGTAGGGAACACTTGAAATCCAAAGATTCGTGAAGTTTTAGAGAGACTTGTGGTTTTCCTACATTGCAGTGGATTTTCTGCCACAAAACATGTGCGAGTAACATGAGTGTAAAGGAGGTGACCCTTTGTAATGTCTTACTTTTAAGAAATTCTAACTCTTGAACACGTCTGCTGTTCCAGATCATGTTCTTGACAATTTAAGGATTGTTGAGTTCTTAAACACAATATAATAAATTCAAGTCCCTATTAAAATTTATGGAAAGAAATCTAAGATTCTGAAATGTAGCGTATTTTTTTAGAATAATAAAGAAATAAATGAAATTAAAATTAAGATTATGCGCTCTTTTTAAGAAAATGACAGCTAGTCGTGTTTTCTATATGCTCTTTTACATAAATGGACTTGTTTTACTGCAGTAGCAAAGAATCGTACAAAATTAAAGGTTTTCTGAAAAAAAAATCAATAATCCAATGAAAGCAAACTGATATCAGTACCTTCTTGGCTGTTCGGAAGACGCCGCGTCCTAGGCACAGATGCCAACGTTTTGGCCACCAATCTGGAGCCTTCTTCAGGGCGAAATACTGTAAGTTCGTAGAATGGCGGCCGAAACGTTTGCACCCACGCCTCGGACATGGCGTCTCCTGGACAGCCATGTACACACTGACTCCGGCTGTGGAAGTTTACATTCTCAAACTGATATCAATTTCAGACTCCTTTATTGTCTTTCATAAAACAGAAATAAATATGAATGATCTGTGTTTCTAATAGCCATGTTGTTGCAAATCAATCTAAAAACTTAACGAAAAAAAGTTTAAGAAACTATACTGGTTTTCGTATTAGTCTCTCCGTATATTATTTATTTTAATCATATCTATGTGATGAGTTTTCACCCACTTACTTCAAACAAAAGTTGCTCACTCACACAATTTTTTTTCACTTAACAGAAATAATATATAACTTAATTTAAATTATAGGTGAATACGTTTTTTATTTTATTTTATTTTTCAAATTTAAAAAAGTGTGGTTCCCCAATTGAAGTATGTTGCCGCAGCGCCTTCGAAACGCCGCTGCTCAAGGAGGTCGCAACGGACGGCGAAATTCCCCATCAAGTCAGCGGTGAGGCCGCACATGGTTCCTACGGGTTGTAACATCTGCGCCGGGCGCTCATGACATGAAGTGGCAGTTGTCACAGCAGAGGATATCACGTGACACCAAACTACTGTGTAACTTCATCTGTGCACGTCTTCTAGAATTTAGTTGGTTATTATTGGTTATTTAGTTATTCAAATTATCGTTCTCCTTGTTGTCGCGGCAGGAAGTATTATTTCTTGACGAAGGGCATGATGTGGGATAAGAGTCCAAATTTATTGCTGATTAACCCTTGAAAATAGATTTCATTAAATCGGAGCGAATATTTTGTCAACAACCCTCGCAAAAAACGCTCACTTTCTTTCTGTATTCAAACCTCAAGTAGTATATGGCTTAGGGTGGGGATCACAAAATGATGAAAACGTGCGTAGAATTCACATCTCCCTGTAGAACGGTACACACAGTTTTTAATGTTAAATAAATAAACTACACAACGGGCGAAGAAAGGGGCATGAGTGGGGCTCCTTTGAGGGGCCCTCGCCCAGGGGGGGAAGAGGCGTCAGAGACAGAATGACAGGGTGCGACCCCTGCCGTCCCCGACAGGCGCTGCTGGCTAGCGAGGGAGCGCGACTGGGCGCGGGGAGAGGCAGACCTTTGCAGATACCTCTAAGCCAGTGGTGAATCCTGAACACCGCACCGCTACCTCTACCGTTGTCTTTTCTTTTGAGCTTTCCTGAAAACACAATACTATGAAATTCTCTTCTTAATAATTGTTCTATAAAACAATTACACAAACCACTAACTTTTGGATCATTAACTCACTCCATTTTCACAAAAACTTCAGAAAAGCGTAACTTACGAACGACCTGAGAAGGACTATTCACCGCAATATTTTGCTGTGCTTAACAACCGTCCAGACACGCATCCTCCCATCACCCAGCCCTTGAAACATGAGGAGCCCTATGTTATCGCGATTGACATGCGGTGGTTTCGCCTGCGCTAGTGAATTCTCTGGACACCAGTAAGAACTATTTGAAACTTCTCACTCAAAAGCACTTCATAGCGCTTACGGACACTGACTGGCTCTCGGTAGCAAAACAGTTATTTTTTTCGCATCTGCTTTAAAGCTTTCAAAATCTCAATAACATTTTAGAGTATTTTCAAACTTATGAAATATTTATTATACACTTCGGATTACTAGCTATACCGGCGGTAAACGCGGTGTATTTGAAAATTCGCCACTGCTCTAAGCAACCAGAAAATGATGGTAAATGAAATGTTCGTATTGTAGAGCTTGTGTATGTGTAGTTGTTATTTAACCCGACATCACAATACATTTAAGCGGTTTAGTGTAAATTGAACTCACAGTGTTTAATCACACCTGAAATAATTTTGTTGTTCTTAGTTTCGTCTCACATACGTTCCACTATATGTTTTTAGTCGTCAGAGAGTTTTGTGGGAGAGATCACCCTAAAAATTGAGAGTACTTTGTAATAATTAAAACCCCTGAAAGGGACAAAATGGCGAAGAAATAGCATGTGTCTGAAAAAATATAGTGCTATATTTTTTCAGACAAAAGAAGATCATAAAAGAAATTATAAAAAAAATCATAAAAGAAGATCATAGAAGTTTATCATAAAAGAAAATACATGTTTTGTTCCTTACATGCTCATGTAAGGAACAAAACATGTATTTTCTTTTATGATAAACTGGCAAGTCGGTACAGGTTTGCAATCACTAACAAAAAAAATAAAATGAAACAGGAGGCCATCATTGCAAATTTTATTCAAGAACTCAGAGCGAACATTAAACGAGAGAAGTGATATAATAAAGAAAACCATAAGACCTATGACTACACGATTGAATAATGAAATCACACGTATGTTTTGTGTGACCGTGTGATATATCGTAATCAAATTTGCACTCAGAGGGAACAATTATGGTCATGTGGTTCCTGTGATACACAAGAGATGACAGTCCACTTCCAATCAGGTAATGACACATAAAACGGTAACAGGAAGAAGATGATAACGTGGGAAGTATATTGCTGCATTGACTAAGAATTTGTAGTAGATTATAAACTACACCACATTTCCATGCATTGCAGGGGCATCCGTGGTACTTAATTTATGCTTCCAATTGACGACATTGATTTCAAAACTAAATTGCATCTGTCTTGTCAAAGTTCATCACTTCACGTTTTCCTTCACTTACTTTAATCAATCATTTCTATATTAGCTTGAATCCTTTCTTTACATACTTTTATTTATTTATTTTTTTTAGCATTTAGTTATCCAGAAATACATCACAAAGGAGAACATTCACTACACAGATATTAAGCTTTTCTTCATTTCTATCTCATTCTTATATGTAATTATCTGCCAATATTTATTTATTAAGATTGTTTCCTTGTTTTAAATGATAGTAAATATTCTGGTCATATATAAAGATTGATCATATTCAACATAATATATTACCTACCTTCTTATATAAGTTCTGTGTTAAGAAGACACAAAACATTGCTGTTCTTAATATGCTAGAAGGTGTCAACATCTGCATCTATGACGCCAGCCAGAAGACCTCGTCTGATAACACTGATAATACCTCCGTAGCCGACATCGTCACTAACACGCCTCTGCCGCATGGACGCACAGCAGCGCCACCATCGCTGCCAACGCGGCTGCCGCAAGCGCAGGTCAATCTCCGGTATCGCCATCCCTGAAGCCTCACCTCTTCCACTGCCATCGCCTCCCGCAGCGACCCCGCCACCGCCTCACAGAGCAGCGTTACAGAAACTGCATGACAGAATACGCCTTACAGAAACTGCCTCATAGAAATCGCCTCACAGAGCAGGCTGCATTACAGGATATGCCTCGCAGAAACTGCCCCCTAGAAATCGCCTCACAGGGCATGCCTCACAGAACCTGCCTGACAGAATATGCCTTCCAGAAACTGCCCCGTAGAAACCGCCTCAAAGAGCATGCCACACAGAAACTGCTTGCCAGAATATGCCTTCCAGAAACTGCCTCAGATATCGCTTCACAGGTCATGCCTCACAAAAACTGCCTGACAGAATATGCCTCACAGAAACTGCCATTTAAATTATGTCTTACAGAGCATGCCTCACAGAAACTGCATGTCAGGATATATGCCTTACAAAACTACCGCATAGAAATTGCTTCACAGAACGTGCCTCACAGAAACTGCCTGACAGAATGTTCCTTACAGAAACGACCACACGGCCATCGCTAAACGGCCGCCGTCTCCTTGCCGTCATTAACACCACTGCCGTCACCGCGTCATGACTCCACCGCAGATGTTACCCACTACCGCCACCTCCCTTCTTTGCCATTGCCCCAGCTACAATTCCGGACGCACCACCATCACTATTGCCACCGCCTCGGTCACCCCCACTGCAAAGACTGCCACCACGGGCAGTCTCAGAAACTCACATCAGCACACTTCTCTTTGTACTCACCAGGGCCTTGCAACTCTCAAAAAAAACATACAATGTTCGAGGGTGCTACTATAGGAGGCGCTAGTGTCGCCGGGTACAGCTGCAGGTGAGGTTCGCAAACTTCCGCACTTAAAAAATTTGTTAATTTGTGAGAAATGCGAAAACGTTTCTTCTAAATGTTCAATTTTTCATAATATATACGTATAAGAAACCGCTGAAGAAAGCGTTAACATCAACGCTGTCTTTTGTAACATTACGTGTCTGCTTGCGTCTTCCGAACCCACGCAGTAGCCACGAACATTTAAGAGTCGTTGGCAGCAGTTCGTATTTTAGTTCCTGTAAGAAGGTGATAGAGGATAACATTTGATCAGCTGTTACGGTGCCGTAACTGCAATCGTGACTTTTCACATCACTACAGTGATGTCATGATAGTGCCGTTTAGCCTTCCGATTGGATGACACCGTAACAACTGATACCCTTCAAACACAGCTCTGTGAAAACTGCAGTATATATGGGAGTTAAATGGCCCCGGTACTCACTCCCGTACTGACCCAGCCGCCGCCTCAGGACTATGTTCCCGCACTGGCTCTGCAGTTGACGAACCGCCCTTGTGCCTGTTTCGTCACCGTCTCCGCCCCACAATCGTGAGCGCCAGACCGGGAGCGGCAGCTCAGAGCATCAACTGGTGTCACTGCAGCACCTCTGACCGGGAGGTACTAGGTTCCAGTCCTGGCGGAGGCAGGATTTTCGACACTATCTTTCAAGCTAGGTCGTCTAAGCTAGGGCCACGGACCAGGCGCGATCTTTCCTTCCTTTGCCTTGTCCTATCCTCTCCCCTTACACATACACACACTTAAACTAACATGCACTACACTACCACATATTCCGGGAGACCGGTCGAGAGCTTAGAGCTTGTCCCAGCTGGGGCGGTGCCCCGCTGGTGGGAGACACCTGGTTAGAGGGAAACCCCACTAGCCGACGTTAGGTCGGCGCCGGATCTCGCCATCCAGCGGGGGAAGATCACCGCTATATCTCGAGGACAAAACATGCAGTACAGTTACGGGAGTAATGACCTAACCTGTTGACGCGCCTGGAATCACTAACCAACCAACCAAGCAGCCACCTCAGGACTACGTCCCCGCACTAGCTCCGCAGTCGCCGAGCCGCCCTCGTGCGTTCACCGACCCCACCCCACAGTGGTCGGCGCCGGCCGCCTCAAGGCGCCCCCGCCGCCGCCCCCGCCGCCGCCACGCCCCCCCGCCCCACCCCCGCCCCCACCGCCGTCCCCGCCCCACCCCCGCCCCCACCGCCGTCCCCGCCCCCGCCGCCCGTGATGCATTGCGCGCGCGATACGCGGCCGCTCTCTATCGCGCCCGCGCCGGCGATTGATGCCCTTGCTTTTTCCGCCAGACGTCGCCCCCGTCGGGCGCCGGGCTGCGCCGAGCTGCCGCCTTCTTCAGGGCGACCGCTACGCCGAGTCACCGACCACGCAGGCGATTCCTTTGTCAGAGCGACATTCTGTGGATTATTACCAGGGCCCAGATTCTCGATGCCGGGCTATCCTGTAATTGGTGCATCCTAGACCTAGCTAATTTGTAAATCAGTGTTTATTTAGATATGTAGGTGATGCAAATGCATAAATACTGAGTCATTTTATGTCATTTTTTTATTTTTAGTACATTTTTTGGACCTTTGCGTCATTTTTGTCATATTTACCCATTTTGTTTTCTTTTTCGTGTTTTTTGTTTGTCAGTGTTTCATGAATTTACAATGACGTACTAAAACAAAGTTTTTATTGTATCGTCATTTCATGACGAAATTCACAATAGCAGAGGCCTCTCCTTTTCGAACTCTCAAACGTACACGATCTTCGGTATCTTTCCTGATCTTTCGAAACTGACGGTTGGAAGATTGGATCTAAGGATTACATTTTCTCTAAAGCTTTACTTTCGATTAAATATAGTTTTATAAAAAAAACATCTGATTTAAATTAGGCAACTCATGGTATAAATTAACATTTTCATACACATGGGCCACTTTTTAAGAACTTTTAGATCATGAGAATTCGAGCCCTGATCATCACAATTGTTTAGGTCAAGAAGTTTATGAAAGTGTTCAACAATTAACTCAGAATATTCGTGCTTAAATGTTGTTATTGAATCGCATTTCATATGTGAACATATGTTTTAAGATATCAGTATTCGAATAAGAATCTCAGTAATTAAAATATTTTCTAAATTAAAAAAGACGATCATCACGCAATAACGACGTATTTCTTTCTTGTATGAATATCAGTCGTATTATTGATTACATACGTAGTACACGATTAATATTATTAAAGAATTGATTCTGTTGTATGTGTATTCAATTTATTCTATTAATTTTTTTCAGTCCAATTCATTACGACACGAATGTTGGTACTGTAATGTTGTCCGCGCCTCTGACCGGGAGCTCCTAGGTTCCCACTCCCCACGGCGACAGGATTTTCGACACTAGCTTTTCAGCTGGGTCGAATTCAGTCGCTCTCTGGAGGTTGCTCTGATCGGTAGTTCTCCGTGGTTTATCCGGTCAACACCAGGCGAATGTTGGAGCAGTACCCTAACAAACGGGCCATGGACCGCGCGCGACATATCCTTCCTCTTCCTTGTCCTCTCCCCTGACACACACACTTACACTAACATGCACTACACTACCACATATTCCGGGAGATCTGTCGGGGGCTTAAGAGCTTGTCCCGGCTAGAGCGGTGCTCCGCTGGTGGGAGAGTCCTGGTTAGGGGGAAACCCCACTAGGTAGGTCGGCGCCGGATCTCGTCATCCAGCGGGGGAAGATCACCGCCATCTCCAGAGAAAGAAAATTATATCATATCAAACGCGTCAAAGACGGCATGCCTATTTACTTCCTCATCCCTGTCCCGTCCTGTGCTCTACGAACGCACTTCCTCGTGCCTGCACTGCACCCGATCTGTCCTCAACGCATTTGGGCGCTTAAATCTTTCCTATGTGAGGCTGCGGCCGGCTGGGAGGAGACACGTGGTGTGGCACAACTTTTGAAGACGTTGGCGCCGGATCTCACCATCCAATGAAGAAGTTCACAGCCTTCTCTCGGCACATAACATCCACTACTCTAAATGGCTTAATGGCCATAGCAGTAGAGGCACCCTTAAACAAAATAATCACTTAACGTTTGTTTTTATATTACTAGGTTGCGTTGTTCGGTAGCTAATCAAAGCACCCTCCTGGTTGGAGAATGCAATTCAATAATTAAATCAAGATTTATTGAATTAATGAAAATTATATGAGGAAACAATCATGTTATTCAAAGTTTTTACTTTATAATATTGTACTATTATTAAACAATGTTTCGAGTTCCAACTATGAATCCTTTTTTAGGTAATCGTATGTCTCGTTATACCACTAGATCATATCTCTATAAATTTAATTTATTGTTTATAATGCTTTTTGTCGGGTGTACGTATTTTATTTTATAACTGTTATACTGTTGAACAATCGTCTTTCTATATTAATAGTATGTCCAACCCATAACGACCATGAATATTTGGCAGACTAGTTGAAGTTCATTGGAAAATCATTTCAAAAATAAAAAAGGCACTCTACCCAACCGTTACTTTCCCTCAAACATATTTGCCAATTACATGGAAGCCATCTCATTTCCACTGATTGTGGTGCTGCTACGATGTTAAAGTAGAATTATATACTGTTGTATTCTCTGGGAAGACAATTAAAATTTGTGAAGAGAAAATGTTTGAAATGAGTACATATTTGTGGGGAGAGGAGATGGATTTGTTTTCAAAATATGCATAGCAAATGTTTTATAATTTATGTACTTCGAATGTGTATCTATTTCCATTTGGAATATCACATTTAATTTTCTCGCGTGCTCATTTTCATATAGTAAAGTAAACGTCCTGATAATGCATATTCAGTGTATATTTTATATATCATATTTGAATTTTTCAGTTATTTAATGCAGTACTGTGGTAAACTCACATTAGGTTCTACAAAATTGAATGTTTTAGTAAGAGACAACGTGCTTTAAAATACTGCTCAGCTATATTTTTTCTTGTACTATATACATTATTAATAAAAACTATTCATTTAAAATTATCAGAGAATGCGAAGTGTTTAGTGTAATGGCCAGGTCACAAATGTAACAAAATTGTTTAGTAGGGAAGAAATACAAACATTTCGGTTATTGAACAAAACAAAACATACATTAAGTGGTGACGAAACATTCAAATAAACGGAAGGACGAGTTTGTAATTGTTAGGCACGATGAAAAATTATGAGAGGTATTACTGTGTGGTTTCCGGGTTAAAGTGTTCGAAAGTGTTTTATCAATATCTGGGACATTTTTTGTTAAAACTTTTTTATGCAAAAAAAACGCGTATTGCGTTCACAAAAGTTGATAGCACACGAATTAGACCAGGATAAATAAACATAAGACTCGAATAAGCAAATGAGCTTTATAATTTTTGCACACGCTCTCCATCTACAAGAATAAAACGTTCCCCATCACCACTAAGGGTCCGATATTTTAGTATGCATTTCGCTTGGGGACCCACACCTGGCAGGCAAAACCGACGCTCCAACTTCACCTGCGCTTTGGGTTCAAAGTAGCGAACTTCCTTTGAGAGGAGCCCTTCCGAAAACGGTTACGAGCCTGCACAAAGGGAAGAAAGTGGATTCCCTACGCCCTCCGGAGGACGAGCGAGGCGTCGTCAAGGGCGACGGCCGCGCGCTGTCACGGTCAATAAGCACGAGTTAACCGCCGTAACAGACGAGCGCGATGACGGTTACGGTTATGGTCTGAGCGGGGGGGAGGGATTATCACCCATTAGGAAGGGTGCGTGCGGGGCGCCCTGCCTGGCGTCGCTTTGAAGCTGGCGGCCCCTCCGCCCCCCACCCCCGATCGTCCCCATCGCATCTACGCCTCCCCTCCCTCTTCCTTGTCCACCTCCACTCCGCCATCCCCACCACTTTCTCCTCCACCTCACAGCCAGCAATGCCTTTCCAACCACTGTGACCAGGAGATCCTAGGCTGCGAGTCCTAACAGAAGGGAACTTTCGAGTAGCTACATGGCTGGGTCGAATCTAGACCGTAGGAAAACACTAGCGGCCGGCTACTCTGTTCGGTAACTTGAGGTGGTTCTGTAATCAATACCCGATCAATGCCCAAGCAGTACCTTAATAAACGGGCCAATGACCACGAGCGATTCTTCCTTGCCACATCCCTCTCCCCCCCTCACCCCATCTCCACTCCCACACACATACTACCACATGCACTACACCTCCATTCACGTCTTGAGACCAGTCGCGAACGTAAAGCTTGTTCCGGCAGGGGTGAGGCCCCTCTGGGGGGAAGCACCTGGAGGAGGAAATCCCATGCAAGTCGATACTAGTCAGAGGCGGATCTCAGCATCCATAATGGGAACAACACCGCCACCTCCCGGGTTAAAACATTCACTACACTTAAGGGACTAATAGCAGTAGCCTGGGACCGGAAGCGGTAGCCATCGGGAGGTCCTAGGTTCCAGTCTTGACGGCGGCAAGATTTTCGCCACTAACTTTTCAGATAGGTAGAATTCAGTCGCTGTCTGGGGGAGAATTCTAGTAGCCGGCTGGTCTGATCGGTAGTTTTCCGTGGTTTCTCCGATCAACGCTAGGTGAATGCCGGAGCAGTAGAGACCGCGCGCGATCTTTCCTTCATCTTCCTTGTCCTGTCCTATCCTCTCCCCATACACACAGACACACACACACACACACACACACACACACACACACTAACATGCACCACAGTACCACATATTTCGGGAGACCTGTCGGGAGCTTAGAGCTTGTCGCAGCTGGGGCGGTGCGCCGCTGGTGGGAGTGTCCTGGTTAGGGGAAAACCCTGCTAGCCGACGGTAGGTCGGTGCCGAATCTCTCCATCGGGAACACCTCATGAAAAACATGCTCTACACTTACAAGACTAATGATCTAAGCTGTTGACGCGCCCGGAATCACTAACCAAACCAACCAGCCAACAGCCTGGAAAAATCAATCTTCCACCACTTCCTGTGTCTGTCTCTTCGTTTTTCTCATGCTCATCCTCCTCCTCGTCCCCACCTCGTCGGTCTCCGCTCCCGCCTCCTCTTCTTTTTCGCCCTCACCGCCGCTTCCCCCCCTCCGCCGTCCGTGCGTCGCCGCTGAGTGGCTGCTTAAGCCACGGGGCGGAACGCGATGGCGGCGCCCAAAGCGGATTCGGAAACCTTGAAAGCCTCCGCCGCCGCCTCCATATTTCAACGTGGGTTGGCGCGTATGGTCGTCCTTGCGCTCTCAAAGGTAACACGAGAGGACTCTCAAAATTGCCAGGAAATTCGGGGGTTTGATGTTGCTATCAGATTTATCAGAACGTTTCCAAACCACGAGCGGTGTTCATTGACTCTACTTCGCATCCAATTAAAAATAATTAATGGATATCTTACGTGTTATAAATGCTTGAATAATAAAATGCGTATGAGAAGAGTATTTCAATAAGGTTAACTTACTGATTAGCATTACTTTATCATTAATCAATGTATGAACTTTTCAAAATATGCATACTCGTAGAGCTGGGTACGTTAGCCATATGCTTAATCCATTTAATATCTAATTGAAACCTGTGCATCGGTTATGCAGATAAAACTGAGACGATTACATGGAAACGAAATTCGTTCGAGGACTTTTCTGTTTGACGTCTTATCTCAGTGCACCCTTTTGAATTGTTTTTGTTTAGTCATGGACATTATCAATAAAAGAACTCGATGAATGGAAGAGGTTCTGAAATGACCAGAGGATCAAATTGGTACAGCAATGAGTGTGCCCCCACTTCATTGCTGCCTTGCAATTGGGAGAGTAAGGAAAGATTCTGAAGTTTCGTCCACGCTTTGGTGACTTAAGTTCCTCCCTATCATAGGTTTTGAAGTTAAATTTTTAGTCAAATTAAACCTCTCACGAACGCTTATAGCTCCCAAGTAAAAAAATATAATCTCTTATATATTCTAAGGAGTGCAAGCTCTAACTTTCTTCTACAAAAAAGAATTATCTTGCAGCCAATTAATTGCGATATGGAAATGGTGAAATTTCGACCTTCGCAAAACGTGTGCAAGGTTTTAATAGTTTGTAATTTGTGGGAAAGGTACACGACATTTCTGGATGAATAATTGTCTATTTATTTCAGTATGTGGAGCAATAAGTTTCAATAATATTACTTTCCTTTACTCGACACTTGTCGTTTCTCAAGCAAAAAATTACGTTTGTCTGAAAGACTAATTAAATATTTGCTTCACTGATACTAATGAAATTCTGAAAATAGCTTTGATTATAGAATATCCAATATGAACTGTTCTATTTGCCTTTCACGAACATTTTATAGACGTCAATATTTATTTTTTCACTAATAACTTGAAAGTTTACCTTACTCGTGAACCTTAGAATAAAATATCTTCCCCTTATTTTTTCACGTTTATAGATATCAAAATTATTATAAAACCCACTAGCCACATAGTGAAAGTATTGATTTATCAGATCAATTAGAGGTCTTATTTTAAAACTGCCAGAAATTTCAGTCAGTGTGAACAGTGCTACATTTTGGAGATCTTCCAAATCTAAGATACAAAAATGTTATTGTTTCCAAGTCGAATTCTGTTGTTGTCTGGAAAATATTTCTAGTGGTCGGGTTCTCTGAATGGCGGTTTTATGTGGTTTGTTTGATCAGTGCCATACGTATACGACCATTCTTTTCTCACATTTTGAATAAGTAAACTCACTTGTAGCCAGTGCACAACCACAGATCTCGGGAACATAAACGTGAGCAAAAAAACACTTCAAATAAGTGCTGTAAATCAGGGATTAATGGTATTCAAACAAAACCTACACACAAACGGTTTCGTTTGAACATTACCTTCATTTGAATATTATTCATCCCTGATTTACTTCAGTTGAAAGTGGTTTTTTGTTTGCCTGTAAAATTAGGTTTATTTGACTTATCAGCTTATTCACCGGAGTCAAATATTTATCCATTGATGTTCACGGGCGCGACAATAGTCCGTCCAATGTCACTAGTTCCGCTGTTGTAGGGGACGTCTTGTCCGGGAAGTGTCCGTTCTCCTCCCACGCTGGATGATGAGATGCGGAGCGCCGACATACACGTCAATTGGAAGGGGATTTCCCTCTACAAGAATCTTCCCCTGCGAGACACTGCCTCAACCCGAACAAGCTTTAATCTTTCGAAACATGTTTTTTCAGATATGTGTACAGTGTGTGTAATGCAAGTGTGAGGAAAGAGAGGTAGTAAAACCATAGCCGACAGCAAACCGTCGTCAATTTCAAATGATGGCTGACAGTTTACGTATTGCTAAGGAGTCAGACTGGAGAATCGTTACCGCAAAATTTAGGATAAACAAATATTAGAGTGCGAATTAAATCTCACGACTTCGAAACAGAACAGAAACACGATTGTGTTTCTTGCTACCAGAACTTCCTCTTGATGAGGGAAGATGAACATTTTTGAAAAAAACATTATTTCTGCTGACGATACATGATGTTTTGCTTACGATCAGACTACTAAAACACAAGAGTGAAGAATGGGTGGAGGAAAACACTCCATTTATAGTGCAGTTACACAGAAGCTTGGCAACCAAACCGCCTGTGAAGAAGTTGGAGGAATGTCCTAACACGTGTATCGAAAGGGATATATTTTAAAAGAATGAAAAATAATACTATCCATTTTATAATTAACTGTGTTTTATTACGGCAGTCTTAAGACTTCTTGGGTCACATGTACGTGTATGAATGTGCCAGAAGAGATTGCATCATTCTCCCTTCTGCAGCTCTCCCTCGCGCCTGCTCTTCTGTACTCGCCTGCCCTCCTTGTGAGTCTCTTAGCGGTGCTTGACGAGCAGAGTAATTGGTCACCGCCAACACGTTACGGCTGCCTTACAACTGACTCCACCGCTCTCACGTGAGGAATTGGTGTAATGCCATTGAACGCTGCCTTTCCCTGGGGCCCTCCAACCCCACCTCCTCCTCCTCCAATTCCCCCCTCGCCGCCTCCGCCTCTCCTCCCTTGTCCACCTCCGTCCTCTTTACCTCTGTGTTCGTCGGTTCCATCAGCGCCGCATTCGATCTCTCTTTCGCAGATCCTCTTCCCCATTTCCATCCTTCCTTCCACCACTCCGTTCTGGGCCACCGACTTCGTCTGCGACTCAAAACGCCGACGTCTTACAAGCCCCCTTTCACTCTAGATAGGCCTCATTAGGCGTCTGGCGTGCTATGAAAAACAAGCATGGTGAGTTCAGTTGAATTGAATCTGATTCCATCTAATGAAGTGCAATTTGGAGTAATTCGGTGATTTTCCATTCAGTTGAAATGTATGAGAAATGAAAATATCCGCTTATTATCAATGTTATGAGTCGTCGTTGTTTATCTTCAATGTGCAATATAAATACATTGACCTCAGTAAAACATCATTCAACAGGTATTAATTCCTGTAACTTCACTGCAGAGCAACTGACTGGCAAAAGTAAGAAGAGCATGTAACGACTTCGTGCAATAGATCCCATTACAATTGGTCACGGGTTCGAATCTCGCCCTCCTAGTGTCCGTGTACGTGTGTATGTATGTGAGTGTGTTGTTTGTGGAATCGCAGAGACTTCGTGATTGTCCTTAAAACTTTTCTCAACTTGTAATTACCTTTCTAATTTACCTTGCGCGGAAAAATTGAAAGAAACTTACTCATTCTCCACGTGAGTCGTGTTTGTGGATTTTTTAAATATTAAGGAACCGTGAAAAAATACAAAACGAATTAAATATATTTTATTTTGACTGAAAATGGAAATATCTTATTGAGTTTTCCCAATATTTTCACAATGTGCGTATCAACTGAATTTGAAAATTCAGTGCATCAACTGCTGACGTCTTTCAAAAGCAAGTATCCAAGGAAGCGGTCACCCATCACTAACTATTTGCTTTTGACATGTTGCGTTGTGGGAGAGCAATATTGTTGATGTTTTTGGAATAAAAAGTACTATTTCTAAATATACTGTAACATGCTATTGCAGTCTTCATGAAGACTGAATTAGTTAAAATATTTATATTTTGACAGTATTTTATAACTACTTTATTTGTTGTTTTTGATCGGTATGCTGCTTTTGAGAAAACCATTTCAAGAGGTTTGTTCAGCAGAATTTTCGTTGATGCAGGTCACTATTTATTTTATATACTATTCGTTATAAATGCTCTTATAATTTTATCTTAAACGAACGTCTCATTTTATTTATTACTCTACCTGCTGTGGCGGTGGTGTAACGGCTAGCGTATTGGGCTGTTATACTCAAATTCGCGGGTTCAAACCCGATCGAAGCCGTGGATTTTATGGGCGAAAAATCCTTCGGAGGGGAAGTAAAGCCGACTGTCCCATGTTAGTAGATTTACTGCATGTGAAAGATCCTCAAGCCTAAATGAAGCCTCTGAACCAAATTCAAATTGCATGTTCCGTCGCCCTAGTAATACCTTCTTTCTCCCCTAGTAGGTGAAAGGAGCTTAACGAAATTTGCATGATCAGACAGAAGAGCAGGGCTCATGGCCTGAGTCTCGCCACGTTAAATAAGGCATTCATTCATTTTCCCAATCCTGAATTTTTGAATGAAACCTTTAAATATTCTGGAAGGTTTTCTTCTTCTTCTAGTTATCAGGTTGCTACACTTATTTCCTTCAGTTCAATTTCTTTCTCCCCTGGTAAGTGAAAGGAGCGTAACGAAATTTGCGTGGTCAGACATGGCGTGAGTCTCGCCACGGCATTCATTTTCCCAATCCTGATTTTGTGAATGAAACCTTTAAATATTCTGCAAGGTGTTCTTTTTCCAGTTAGCAGTTTGCTACGCTTCAGCCTCACCTTGTCTCCTCTCGCGCCACACACGTGGGGCGGGGGTGGGGGCGGGGGCGGGGTGGGGGCGGGGCAGCCCGTAATAGCTGTCCGCAGCGCAGCGCAGCGTAGCGCAGCGCGGCCCAGCCCAAGGGGCAGGGGCGGGCGGTGAAGGGCCCGCGGGAACGCATGAAGACGAAGGGCCTCGTCGGTCCGCTGGCTTCCCTGAGGGCACTTCTCGCCGGCGGCGGCCCTCCCGCAGCGAACGGGGGCCGGGGGGCGGGCGGGCTATTCACATGCGCCGCCGCCGCCGCCGCCGCCCGCGTCGTCACGGCGGTTGCGTCGCCGCCGGCGGAGGATTTGTCCGGGAAATTCGTCGGGCGAAGTCGAGTGACGGTGACGGTGGCGCAGCGCGGCGGCACAATGGCCCAACGCTGCGGGCCGCGCCCACTTCCCCGGCCTGCGCTGGAGCTGCAAGCGAATATTTTCGACAAGGCAATTGTTGGGGTTTGCTCGTAATTTTGAATGCACTGGCATCAGGGGCTGGTGGTTTCTAGAAGTGTCGGAATGGGATTGGGATCAAATTTGTGCTACAGGCAATATTTTAGGTATAAAAATAGCACGAACATAAGAATTTGCCAAGAAATAATTTATTTACAAATTATTTATTGTCCATCATTGCATGAAATTCTTTTTTATTGCGTTGTTTTATGAAGCTAATGCTTTTTGCGTTCCATCTTTCGCAATCCTAGATACTTTTCAACATCTTCAAGATTTTTAAAGAACTCAATCAACCATGTCTATCCAAAACACAATAGGTTTCTAATACATCATTGACGTGTATGCGTGCCATATTGTACGTTCTGACATTTCTTTTGGTTAAGACTAATTCTGTATGTGTGATATAAATTTTCGTCGTTGACAAAAAATACGTCATTATTATCTCAATGACAATCGCTAGCAACTATTATATTTTAAGGGAATTCCTTGGCGTTTCATTACCGAATCCTGCTGTATAAATATTTTTATATTTTGTAATAATAATATTTTACACATGTAATTATAATGGGTTGCGTCGCATTTGAAACCTTCTACACTTTTGCTATATTTATTATATATTCATCGCATAGTAATTTGTAACATTTTTACAACACAATTCATTGCCTGGATTGTTACTTCAATTCGATTGGAAATATTTCCAAGTAATTGACCTCTCCGTATTTACAGCTCATCGACTCAATCGATATTACAGAGGAGAATTTTGGAGGCCGGCTGCTCTGATCGGTAGTAACCCTTGGTTTCTCCGGTCAATACCGGGCGAATGCCGAAGCGGCACCCTCACAAACGGGCCACGGACCGCGGGCGATCTTACCTTCCTCTTCTATCTTCTACCCTTACCCCTTACACACACTTACACTAACATGCACTACACTACTACACATGCCAGGCGCCCGGTCAGGAGCTTAGAGCTTCTCCTAGCTAGGGTGGTGCCCAACTGGTGGGAGATACCTAGTTGGGGAAAACTGCTAGCCGACGGTGGTTCCGCGCCGGATCTACCACCTCCCTAGACAAATCACTACAAAACCACCGCCACCTCCCTAGTAAAATCACGCCCTACACTACTGGATTAATGACCATAGTACTTGACACGACCGCAATGACTAACATTCAATCAAACAATCCTGTCCAGGTATCTCCACCATCTGCGTCAGCAGGGGCGAACTCTCGTGTTATTTCTCTGCAAATGTGGTAGTGCAGTGCTTGGGCATGTGTGATTATCCGTGTGTAAAAGAATATGGTGGACAAGGATGAGAAAAGGATAAACGCGCGCGGTACATTGCCCGGTTCATGTGGTGCTGGCATTGTATTCCCCCTGGTATTCATCAGAAAGAAAGATGGATAACTACGAAACAGCAGCCGGCCGCCATCGTGAGTCTGAAACACTATGACACTGCGTCGGTTGGTTGGTTGGTTGGTTGGTTGATTAGTGATTACGGGCGCGTCAACAGCTTAGGGCATTATTCCCGTAAGTGTAGTGTATGTTTTTATCGGGAGATGCCGGTGATCTTCCCTCGCTGGATGGCAAGATCCAGCGCCAACCTACCGTCGGCTAGCAGGGTTTCCCCCTAATCAGGACTTCCAGCAGCGGGGCACCGCCCCAGTCGAGACAAGCTCTAAGCTCCCGACCGGTCTCCCGGAATACGTGGTAGAGTAGTGCATTTTAGTGTGTGTGTGTGTTTGTGTGTGTGTGTGTGTGTAAGGGGAGACGATAGGACAAGGTAGAGAAAGGACAGATCGCGCGCGGTCCGTGGCCCGTTTGGTGGGGTACCGGTACGGCATTCACCTGGTGCTGATCGGATAAACCACGGAAAACTACCGATCAGAGCAGCCGGCCGCTAGACTTCTCCTCCAGACAGCGACTAAATTCGACCTAGGTGAAAAGCTAGTGTCGAAAATCCTGCCGCCGTGGGGAGTGGGAACCTAGGACCTCCCGGTCAGAGGCGCTGCTGTGACATCAGTTGATGCAGCCCGGTCGCTGCGTCGGCGTTACGTGTTAGCATGAGTCGTGTGAGCTGGTGCGCCCTGCGCCAGAGGCCCTTGCGCCCACAGTGGCAGCTCCCTCGATGTCGCCGGCGGCCACCTGCGCTTGTACGCCTCGGCCAACCCGCGCGCCTGCTTCAGCCGCCACTTTGTGCTTGTCCCCGCCCCCGCCCCGCTCGCTCCCCTCGCGCAACCGCTTCCGCGTGCCCTCCCTCCCCCCCTCCGCCCCCCGCACTCCACCCAACCACTCCGCGCCTCCCGCGCACTCAGCCAGCTCCGTCGCAAACCTCTTCCCGCCCGCCCCCCCCTCACGGCTCAATTCACGCTCGCCCAGCGCCCCTCATTCGCCACGCCCCCACCCGCAAGCTGGCCGACTGCGCACGGCACTCGCTTCTCTGCCTTCACACCTCCCTTCCCCATCATTCACTTGTAATTCCCTCCCACACTTAGCCTAGCATCTAAGCGCCTCCACCTGCAAGCTGGCCGACTGCGCACGGCACTCGCCTTTCTGCGATCAGTCTCTTTGTAGCCTTCACACCTCCCTTCCCCGTGATTCCCTTGTAATTCCCTCCCACACCTTACCTAGCGCCTAAGCGCCTCCACCTGCAAGCTGGCCGACTGCGCACGGCACTCGCTTCTCTGCGATCAGTCTCTTTCTAGCCTTCACACCTCCCTTCCCCATCATTCACTTGTAATTCCCTCCCACACTTAGCCTAGCATCTAAGCGCCTCCACCTGCAAGCTGGCCGACTGCGCACGGCACTCGCCTTTCTGCGATCAGTCTCTTTCTAGCCTTCACACCTCCCTTCCCCATCATTCACTTGTAATTCCCTCCCACACTTAGCCTAGCATCTAAGCGCTCTCCACCCGCAAGCTGGCCGACTGCGCACGGCACTCGCCTTTCTGCGATCAGTCTCTTTGTAGCCTTCACACCTCCCTTCCCCGTGATTCACTTGTAATTCCCTCCCACACTTAGCCTAGCATCTAAGCGCCTCCACCTGCAAGCTGGCCGACTGCGCACGGCACTCGCCTTTCTGCGATCAGTCTCTTTGTAGCCTTCACACCTCCCTTCCCCGTGATTCACTTGTAATTCCCTCCCACACCTTACCTAGCGCCTAAGCGCCTCCACCTGCAAGCTGGCCGACTGCGCACGGCACTCGCTTCTCTGCGATCAGTCTCTTTCTAGCCTTCACACCTCCCTTCCCCATCATTCACTTGTAATTCCCTCCCACACTTAGCCTAGCATCTAAGCGCCTCCACCTGCAAGCTGGCCGACTGCGCACGGCACTCGCCTTTCTGCGATCAGTCTCTTTCTAGCCTTCACACCTCCCTTCCCCATCATTCACTTGTAATTCCCTCCCACACTTAGCCTAGCATCTAAGCGCCTCCACCTGCAAGCTGGCCGACTGCGCACGGCACTCGCCTTTCTGCGATCAGTCTCTTTCTAGCCTTCACACCTCCCTTCCCCATCATTCACTTGTAATTCCCTCCCACACTTAGCCTAGCATCTAAGCGCCTCCACCTGCAAGCTGGCCGACTGTGCACGGCACTCGCCTTTCTGCGATCAGTCTCTTTGTAGCCTTCACACCTCCCTTCCCCGTGATTCACTTGTAATTCCCTCCCACACCTTACCTAGCGCCTAAGCGCCTCCACCTGCAAGCTGGCCGACTGCGCACGGCACTCGCTTCTCTGCGATCAGTCTCTTTCTAGCCTTCACACCTCCCTTCCCCGTGATTCACTTGTAATTCCCTCCCACACTTAGCCTAGCGTCTAAGCGCCTCCGCCTGCAAGCTGGCCGACTGCGCACGGCACTCGCCTTTCTGCGATCAGTCTCTTTCTAGCCTTCACACCTCCCTTCCCCATCATTCACTTGTAATTCCCTCCCACACTTAGCCTAGCATCTAAGCGCCTCCACCTGCAAGCTGGCCGACTGCGCACAGCACTCGCCTTTCTGCGATCAGTCTCTTTGTAGCCTTCACACCTCCCTTCCCCGTGATTCACTTGTAATTCCCTCCCACACTTAGCCTAGCATCTAAGCGCCTCCACCTGCAAGCTGGCCGACTGCGCACGGCACTCGCCTTTCTGCGATCAGTCTCTTTGTAGCCTTCACACCTCCCTTCCCCGTGATTCACTTGTAATTCCCTCCCACACCTTACCTAGCGCCTAAGCGCCTCCACCTGCAAGCTGACCGACTGCGCACGGCACTCGCTTCTCTGCGATCAGTCTCTTTCTAGCCTTCACACCTCCCTTCCCCATCATTCACTTGTAATTCCCTCCCACCTCCCTCCCTTACCTAGTGCCACAACACCTACGCCCGCAAGCTGAACAACTTCCTATGGCACTTGTTTCTCTTCATTCAGACACTTTCCTGGCCTTCACACCTCCCTTCACCTGATCTTCTTCCAATCCCGTCTCACACCTTTCAGCGTTGTCCCCAGCTCCACCGTGTCAGACTTCGCTCGCCACTATGCTCTGACTTTGGCATGATCTTTTTCCTTCCCGTTGTCAACTTTTTCTCTCTACTCTGTCCCATCCCTTTTTCTCGCACCTCACTGTCCCCAGCCGCCCCCTGCTCCACTTCGTTCGCCTCTCCCCTCTCTTGTTTGCCTACTGTAACACTTCAGGTTCCCACCCTTTTCTAATTGCTCTTTCCATCCCTTATATATGATATTGTCTCTGAATAGGTTGGATTTTTTAAAATTTTGAGCCGACTGCTTGGGTCCAGTAAGTCAATGATTCCAAAATTAATCTCTAGAACTTTTTACTTCATCACCACATTGCCTACTTATGTAGTAAAGAACACGTATTGTAATGTTGCGGCAATTGTTTGGGAAAAAGTCTTATTATCGAACCCTAGTAACGAAAATTTGGATAAATTTTGCTGCAAAATGGAGCTTGTTCTGTCGTAATCAATATATTAAAATTCACTCCCTTATAATTTTAGCATTGGTGTATTGGTGTTTAAACAGTGATGACAGAAGTGTTTAACGTATCGAATGGCCGTCGTAATTTCTGTTTCTTTGTTTTACTATGAATGATTGTGACTAAATTTCAACAAGTCAAAACAATTTCTTGATTCCTGTAATGTTAAACACACGATATAATTACAAAATATTGTTTTCCTCATAACAATGCCACTTAATGGAGTTTTCATCCTTTAGTCGCAAATGGAATTTGTGTTGCTTCCTGGCTTTCTTCCATTAACATGAGGCCTTGTTTCGTGAATGTTTAACTGTCTTTATGTTTGTTTCAAAAACATATTGCACAGTTTTAATGGCAAATAAAATACACAAAAATCATATTGAAGATCAGTTCACTTATCAAAATATAGAACCCATTTTCTTCTGTGTTTGCGAAGTCCGATCCTTTCGTTTTTGATAGAAGTATAATATTCCATCTAGGAAACGCTAAACAAATATGAATATTGTCAGATTATATGAAACCCGAATTACAAAATCCACAAAGTAGTTTACTGCTGGATATGGAATTACTCCCTGCTTTTGTATCAAAGAGATTTAAGACGAACATAAATTTGAAGATTATGAAATATTTCGGAAATCATGTACATATGCAACCCGCAACACACTTACCCACTCCTTACAAAATTAAGGCAATGCTCCTAAAGCCCTAAAACCGTGCCCATAAATGAGATATGATTAATGTTGCTTACGTTTAACCTACAAAATGAGACCTTTTTGAACGTTATATCATTTTTTTCAAGCTTCCGTAACACCAATTGTCATAAACGCTGAATACTGATTTCCTGTTAAAAGCTATTTTTACATTTTATAATATGATATAAAATCTTCAAAACTTTTTGGACATTGGATTGTTTTGCGAAAAATCTTCTTATGGTTCCTTCTTTACAGTTTTTGACGTTTCTTCTCTTCTATTGTACTCTTCATATTAAAAACTTGTCGTTTCATCCGCCAGGTGAGGTCGTGCATTGCAGGCCGTCGTAACGTTTATAAAAGTATAACATAATAAAACGAGTGATGTTTCAACAGCACGTACTTTTTCGCAATTTTGTAACTGCCATTTAATATTGCTAATCGACCATACATGTTTTGTTTCTTTATTTTCAAAATTAAAATATTTCAACAAAATAAGTTTAAGTGATGTCATTCAGTTCATATATCTCTATCCATTCAAACAGTATGAAGAAAAAATTGGATTGTATTTTAAGAAATTTTCAAAATTACTTTGATTTAACATTAAAAACGCGAAAAATGCGCATATTTTTCGGCGTGATGCGATGGATAATGAAAATATGGACTGTATGGAAAAGTAATTTCGCCAATGCGGTTGCTACCTAAGATAGTTCAGTTGGGCGGTTTCAATGGAATGCAGATTACGAAACCTTTCGTGCAACATGCACACACACATTCAATAAAGATGAAACATTTATTCACAATCGTTGAATGCGGCTCCTGCAAGAGAACACTCATAGCACTGTACAAAGATCGCGAAGATAGGACGTCACGTCGAACTGGCAGACTGGGAGGCCTCGCGGAGCTTTAGTGACCCAGACATGCGAAACAGGTCACTGACAGCACACCACTGATCAGCACAATGGAGTTTGTTTGTGCGAGCAACCCTTTGCGAGATGCAGTCAGATTGTACACGGAGAGTAGGGGCTCGATGTCACTCTAGGCACAAAGTTGCACTCTCAAACATTTTATAACACTTAACACTCCGTTTAAAAACAATACAAACAACGTGCGGTTCCATCTCTTTCTTCTTTATTACGCAATCTTAATACAGGATGTCTATATAAGATGTTCAAAGTGTCTTACCGGTATACCAAAAAACAAAATATATTTGTCTGAAGCGTTTTGTGAATAAACATATTTTCCTTTGGTGTTAAGACCGAAATTACGTTATCAGTTAATTTGAAATGCTAAAACAGGTTTTTCTTCTTATAATCAGAGTAATGCTATCATTACTCTATGAGTAGATAAATAACAAAACATACTAAGTCGTTTCTATAGATAGAAATTGATAGTATACCATCATATTGATTGTTTCCCTTTATTCTTCTTTCGATACTAACCATAGGCACAAGCAATACTCTACTCCACTTTACAATTGATGGAAATGAAACATTACCAAATAAGTTTCATTAGTCATTTGTCTCTTCTATCCAAATAAGACAGAAAGAAAATCGGTTACACATTTTTACTCCATTTGCCAATTAAGAGAGCGTAGGAAATGAATTCCTTCAAAAATTAATTACTTCCTCAAATTGCTTACAGCAAACAGTAAATTTAATTTCGCTCTTAAGTTAATTATTTCCGCTTGGGCGGAGATATAACTCATTCTGAAGCCAAACATTACTTTTTGTGACTCGACAACATTAAATTGAAAGAGAGAATTTTAATGCAACAGTAAAAGACTTTAAAAATGATTAAGTGACCTGGTTAAATTATTGTAGATGAATTTCTCTTATTTTGCTAAAGTTGTAAATGAACTTTAACTAAACATTTTTTCTGATTTTTTATATGGGTGAACTGTTTCTATTTTGAACTGGTATTGATTACCAAATAATAATTCATGATTGTACTGTAAAACACTTCTAAACACTTCTTCAAAACTACGTCCATTGCTTTTCAAGGTTTTCGCTCATTAAGATTTAACCTTTTTTTTTTAAGATAATACAATTGAACAAGTAAATACTCAAAGATCTCTACGATGTGACTTATCTTACCTTGGGAAATTTGATGTTGAAAGAAATATCAAGAGATTCAATATGAGCAGAATATCAGAATACAAGCAGGTAAAATGAGATATTAGAAGTCGATCGTGAGAGTAACAAGAAGAGAAAGATTGAAAACTGTTCTGGGAGAATCTTAGAATTCACAATATAAACGACAAAATTGAAAAATATATAAATAGTTGGAATTACTCTGTATTAAGGATGGACAAAATAATCGTATACGTTAAACAATTCCTCTTCTATACACCTCGATGGAAAAGAAGGATTGGTAGACTCAAACAAATATAGACTGATCAAAGAGTCGGAATAGCTCTAATGTTTGTGGGAGAAGCAGGAGCAGAACATGGGAAACCTCACAGCCCAAAAGAGGGAGGAATCGTGCAGTTTGTGCACCGTGAAGGCGTTTTAGGGTTCGACGAAATGCGGGAGCCGGCGGGGCCACCCCAGCGAACGAAGGCCTGTCACAGGTGCGAGCCAACCACACATGGCCCCGCCGCCCAACCCCCCCCCCCCGCCCCAAATGGCCACATCTTAAGTTCTATTTCTTTATTTAATAGGTAATTATTACACAGACAAATTCAATTACTTGATACTAAGTGGCTAGACCGAAGGCTTTAAGCCATTACAATACCTACATCATTCCCGGCCTAATCTTTCGAATTCTGGTATTCGCTTCAACAGTTTCATTTTATTTTATTTTATTGACTTATTTATGTGCTTATTACTTAACAGTTAACTATGACTTACGACTTATTTACTTAACAGTTTACTAACTTAAATTATCGATTAACTTAATTTAATGTTTTCTTATTGACCCACTCCCTAATTTCCGTTTCCCTAATGGTCCGAACCTATCCTAAAAATGTTCCTAATTCTTTCATAAAGTTATAACTTTTATGACCTAAAATGCTTTGGGATGAACGTAACGTTTCTGTTGGAAGTGGTACTTTCCGATTCCCATCCATATTCCGCTCTATGTTTCGGTCGCACAGCAAATTAAAAGGATGAGGATCCAATCTTCTCTATCGCCGCGATACGTAGATGCCATTGCATTCGAGTCCTTCAATCTACGTTGCATCCACCCCCGGCGCTGAACCGAGCGCACCCCCTCTTGCGTCTTCAGCTTTAGCCAGACGGATCTTGATTGATTGATTTTTTCGTGTTTCCGGGCGCGTCAACGGCTTTGGTCATTAGTCCCGTAAGTGTAGTGCATGTTTCCCTCGGGAGATGGCTGTGATCTTCCCTTCTGGATGGCGAGATCGGTGCCGACCTACCGTCGGCTAGTGGGATTTCCCCCTTACCAGGACTCTCCCACCTGCAGGGCACAGCCCACCGCCCAGCCGGGACAAGCTCTAAGCTCCCGACCGGTCTCCCAAAATATGTGGTAGTGTACTGCATGTTAGTGTAAGTATGTGTGTAAGGTGAGAGAATAGGACAAGGAAGAGGAAGAAAAGATCGTGCGCGGTCCGTGGTCCGTTATTCGGTATTCGCCTGGTGTTGATCGGAGAAACCACGGAAAACTACCGATCAGAGCAGCCGGCCGCTAGAATTCTCCTCCAGACAGCGACTGAATTCGACCTAGCTGAAGAGCTAGTCTCGAAAATCCTGCCGCCGTGGGGAGTGGGAACCTAGGACCTCCCTGTCAGAGGCGCTGCAGTGACATCAGTTGATGGACTGAGCTACCGCCCCCGGTCCAGACGGATCTTGATTGTTACGTTCTCAACCCTACCACAGTAACCAACGATCTACCACGGTGGACAAGTGTCCTCTGGAACCTGCGACCATGTCACCGAGCTGACGAATGTTGCTTGTGAATTTGAACGTGAGCGAACGGTCGCAAATTGTGCCCACTACCTCACCATCTTCAGGGACCGGCGCGGGAATAGAGCGATAATCGAGAGTCTAAACCGTAGTATTTAGTAAGAAGCAAGGACCACAAGTAAATGTGGATAGGAAGCCACCATGGATTCGGCTTGGGAGTGGTAAGTGTTCGCCCGCCTAATCCTGCACATCGATCGCCCATTGACCGCACTTTGTGGCCGCTATCTCCGCCGGTGACGGTCTGCCTGCGGTCACTGAGGTAACCACGGCGCCCACTGGCTGGTTAACTGCCCGCCCCGCCGCTGAAGGAACTTTCGCTGCCGTCACCGCGGCCAGGCCCCGCCGCCCGGCCCAAACACAAGCCCTAGTGCCCGAAGATGTCACTCTCCCAGCCGAGACGGCGGTGAAACTGTAAAAAAAACTGTAACAATTAGGTGTACGACTAGCGATCACTTATAAATTTATCATTATGCATCATATGAACGCCACATTTCTCATTTTGATTTCTAAATTATTAAATATGTAATTTCATAAAACGAATCGCAGTATTTTCATCACGACACACATGGTATGCATTTCTGCCGCAGTCAACTCTCATAAATGTGGAGCAACCGGGCAACTGCATCAAAATTGTGGAGGAAAGAAGGGGTGACAAATCGCTGTGTAAATCAGAAGTTCCCGACAATATCTACGAAATATTTAGTCACCATTGAAAAAAAAGCATACTGCACAATTTAACTTCTTTGCGTTCACTGTTAGGGAATACCATATGGTTCTTCCTTTTTTGTCACTCTTAGAATACCTTATGGTTCTTCCAAGACACGAATACCAAAAATAAGTATTTCTATCTGTAAAATTATAATTTTCTTAACATTATTTTTCGTTTAAAAATGTACAATATGATGCAAACTGTTTCATTTTAAAAATAGAGTTTGCATTGCACTTATAAGCATCGATGTTTAAACTTCATTGATTGATTGATTTTTTCGTGTTTCCGGGCGCGCCAATTGCTTTGGTCATTAGTCCCGTACGTGTAGTGCATTTTTTTCTCT
>BLKR01006271.1:0-7500 GCA_011170035.1 Teleogryllus occipitalis
TATCTTACCTATGGTGACAGTACTGTCAATCCAATCCTCAGTTTCAAACAACGAAAGTGAGTTCGTTCCTGTCACAACAATCAGAAGAAGATTTTACAGCTTCACCAACTCGATGAAATCTTTCACTTTTGATCTTCGGAACTTTGCAACTCCAACACGTTGGCTTGGGTCACACTACTGAGTCCGTAACTTTTGCAGAAAAACTAGTGTAATCCAAAATGTAAATTATCGTTGAAATTTGAAGTTTCATAAATGTATGTATTGTATATATGGGGCAATTTAAGGTCGGATTAAACCATTATACCAGCTAACTGGGTTCCAAGGCCTGAGCCAATTGTAATGGAAAGCTACAGCTCTATTTTCGCCTAGATCGGGAATCGAATCCGCGAATACACCGCGAAAAGCTACGTAGGATCCTGTCCATGCGGCACCTAAGGGGCATATGTTTCAAAAATTATTAATGAATAAATGAAAACATTAGGTCCAAAACGTAGCGTTACTCCAAGGCATACAATACAATTTTTCAACAAGAATCCTCAACTCACCTTTACAGTTCAAAATGGGATTTAACGGTTTTCAGATTCTGTTAATCATCAAGCCATATTTAACACAATTTTTTGCAGCGTGATGGAGACGCGTATCAAGGTTATATTGATACGTAATCCTAGAATTCAAACTACAATGGATTGATTGATTGATTGTTAGTGATTCCAATTACCATCGTCATTAGTCCCGTACGTGTAGTGTGTGGCTTTGCTCGGGAGGTGGCGGTGGTCTTCCCCCGCTAGATGGCGAGATCCGGCGCCGACATACCGTCGGCTAACGGGGTTTTGTCCAACCAGGTATCTCCCACCAGCGGGGCACCGCCCCAGTTGGAACAAGTTCCCGACCGGTCTCCCGGCATGTGTGGTAGTGAGTGCATGCAAGTGTGTGTGTGTGTGTGTGTGTGTAAGTAAGTAAGGGATGAGGATAGGGCAATGAAGAAGAAGAAGAAAGATTGCGCGCGGTCCATAGCCGGTTTGTTAGGGTACTGCTCCGGCATTCGCCTGGTGTTGATCGGAGAAACCACGGAAAACTACCGATCAAAGCAGCCGACTGCTAGAATTCTCCTCCAGACAGCGACTAAATTCGACCTAGCTGAAAAGCTAGTGTCGAAAATCCTGCCGCCGTCGGGACTCGAACCTAGAACCTTCCGGTCAGAGGCGCTGCACTAACATCAGTTGATGCACTGATCCACCGCTCTCGGGGCAGATAATGGTAGATCAGTCATTTTGGAAATAAGCTCTTCAAACGTTTTGCGCTCTCTTACACGAAAAAGAAAAAAACCCGTACTCGCGGATAGACGCAAAGAGGCAACTTTTGCCAACGGTCTCGACGACCTGGGACAAAGCGCAGAAACCACCGCCGTAAGAAGCAGACCATCCCTACGACACCCTGGGTGACCGTCCGCCCACCCACTTACACCTCCCACCAGCACTGACACAATATCCGCACACAAGCCCTCCCACCAGCACGCCGTTCGCCCACCTACCTATTCACCCTCGCGCTCACACACACACTCGCTCATCAACCCATCTGCTTCCCACCAACTCATCCATTCACTCACCTCTCCACCCACTCATCCATCTACTCATCCATCTACTCACCCACCTAGTCATCCACCTACTTACCTACATACCCACCCACCCACTTAGTATCCACACACCATCGCAATCACCCACTCACCTTCCCACCACCCAACATCCCACCCACCTATTCTCTCACCCATCCACTCACCCACTCACTAACCCCCCACCCACCAACCATCCACCCACCCACTCACCATTCACTACCCACCCACCCACTAACCACCCACCCACAAACCACCTGTATACCAACCACACACTCACTAACCACCCACCCACTAAGCACCACCCACTAACCACCCACCAACTATCCGCCCACCCATTAACCACCCACACATCAACCACCCACCCATTAACCATCCCACCCATTAACCACCCACACATTAACCACCCATCCATTAACCACCCACCCATTAACCATCCCACCCATTAACCACTCACCCACCCATGCACCCACCCACCCACTCACCCCCACTCACTCACCCACCCACTCACTCACCCATGAACCCACCTACCCAGTCATCACGCCACCAGCGTGACCGAAATCCCGTACGCCCGCCCTCCCACCGGCCTCGAACGCCGGCCTGCCCGCCCGCTGTTGGAGTTATTGTTTTCCAATGTTTATGGCGCTGTTTCGATTTCATAACTCCACTGCGGTGGCGCGGGCGCAAGTTTTTAATTTACAGCGCGTACGTCAACCCGCAAGGCGACCGCCTACCGCCTCCCCGCTACCCCCCCTCCCCCACTCACCACAACTCGCGGCGCCCGCGGGTCTCCGCAGCCGCGCGGATCTCAACGCACCCTTCCAACTGCTCAATTTCCCGCTCCGCTCATAGAACTAAGTGCAATCGCTCGCTGAAGATGTATTCCCTCCACGCAGAAAGTCCATTCTCCGCCTTAACATACTTCAACCGACATAGGTGTCTCAGGGTATCAATTGATGCCACTGCAGTGTCTCTGGCCGGGAGGTCCTAGGGTTCGAGTCCCGATGGTGGCAGAATTTTCGACACAAGCTACATAGCTAGGTCGAATTCAACCACTGCCTGGGGAATTCAAGCGGCCGGCTGCTCTGATCTGTAGTTTACCGTAGTTCCTCTGATCAACATCAGGCGAATGCTGGAGCAGTACCCTAACAAACGGGTCACGGACCGCGCGCGATAATTCCTTCCTCTGTCTTGTCCTATCCTCATCCCTTACTGACAAACACACATGCACTACACTACACTAACCACAGACGTCTTGAGACCAGTCAGGAGCTTAGAGCTAATCCCAGCTGGGAAGGTGCACAGTTGGTGGGAGATATCTGGTTGGAGAAAATCCAACAAGGCGACGGACGGGTACGTCGTCGCCGGACCTGCCCATCCTGCGAGGGAAGTTATCCGCCACCTCCCCTGATAAAACAAGCACTACTAACAGGACTAATGGCCTTAGCAGTTCAATCGCGCAGAATCACCAATTAATAAAAAATCCACTTTATCTATTACTGGTTCTATCAGCATAGGCGTGCTCAGAGGGGGGAATACATTTTTAAAGCTCTTATCCTCTTATCCTTATGCGTTATCATGATATATTGTTTCCGTAAATGTGTTCAATACCTAATGTAAAAGAGGTATGGAATCTAGAGAAACATTTTAAAATTTACAATCTTGACAAGCGAATAAGCACATTAGTCTATTCAAATATTGTTAGCCTATCTATGTTTAAGTATATATTAATGCCATATTGAGTGAAAATTGGATCCTGGTGTCCAGAAATGTATTTTCACTCCACTTTCCGTTTTCTTACGTCTGCTTACACCCATAACCGTCAGAAAAAGAAAATTGTATATATTTCCCAAAAAATTTTGGAAACGTAAAAATGGCTTCACATAAAATACCCTCCATTATTAAAATATATGAACGATCCCCAGAACGGCACAACTAAATATTCCTTGAGACGAATTTACCAAATTTCAGCTCAAAGCTTCCGATCTTCCAAAGAACTTTAAACAGCAATTTTACGACCAAAAATTCGAAATCTTTAGGTAGAGGTGATTTCGATGTCCCTCCTCCATGTACTGTAAACTATAGAGGAAAAGTAATAATTTTAATTCAACTTTTTGTTGTTTGCCCTTAATTGAAGCGTTTGAGGTTCAATCTACCTCACCATATTGAACCTGAGCATTAATAAACGAGTGAATGTAACAAAAATGTTAAAAATCGCGGTAAAAAATACAAACATCGATCTTATGGACCTTATGATTTGGGCAATTAGTCGTCTGCAAGGCCTGTTAGCAGGAAATTGCACGATTAGGTTAAATAGCTTATTTCTCCATTCTGAAGCGATAGCAAGATGTGCGGAGGAATATTGAATTACGATGTGAGAGAGCCCGCCTTCTGGAACATCTCTCTCTGTCTGTTCGAGAGACGGGGAACCGCGTCAGTCTACGTGCTCGTGGAGAAATGCAGATGAAAGTTCTCCTAGGGAGCCATGTTGGAACAAAAGAAGAAGAGGTTGAACTTGACATTGTTTACGCATAGGCTGAAGTGATAAGGCTAGCTGCTGTTTTGGTTAAGGATCTTGATAAGTTCGACAACTTGACACGGATTTCTATATCGATAGAAACCAAGTTTTAATTATTTACTGACACATAAAAGTCATTGAATTCTTGCTGTAATAACGGTTTTGATGATAATAGAATACAATTGTTTAGTTAGAGCAGGTGTCCACAGCAGGTTCAGGGTTCAGGGTTCTAATTTTAAAATTTTTCTTTACAAATTAATTTTCCTTATTTTGATATGCATCCTGTTTGTTTGCAACGTTTTGATCACTAGAACCAATGGTAGACACCGGGTATCTACAGTCTGTCCACGATTGAAACAACTGCATTAGTGCACGAGATCATTTTTTTAGCTTTAATTGATGTTTTGATTTCAATTAGGTTTGATTTCAATTAGTTTTGATTTCAATTAGGCAATGGAATCTCAGAAAACCAAGTGGTGAAATTATGGAAAGGAGAATATAGATGGAGCAACAAAAGAGATTTCGCATGGTGTCCCTCTGTTGACTGCAGCGAGAAATAACTGACTCCCTCGATCAAGCCTGTGAAGGTATATTCTGGGAGGAGATGAGAAATACATGCAAATGGGACGTTCACCAGTTTTAACAAAAGAGGAAGAGGATGCACTGGTATTGTGGATAGTTTTTGTAGCTCAAGCTGTCTTTTCCGTGAGTAGGGAAAACGTTCTGTACAGTTCAAAAACTATTAAAAGACATGGGGAGAGAAAATAATTTTTCGGATTCTACACCTCGACGTTCATGGTTCGAATGTTTCTTGAAGAGAAATCCTAATATTTTGACAAGAGGTGCCCAACATTGAAGTCACAAAACAATTTGGAGAGAATACTAGAAGAACCAAGTATAGTAATTAATGCAGACGAGACTGCATTCATTTTTTTAACCCTAAGGGTAATAAAGTTCTTGCACTGGAAGGGAGTAAGAATATCCATTAACAAGTGAGTGCGAACGAAAAGGAATGTATAACAGTTCTTATATGTGCCACTGCTGATGGATATCTCTAGTTGTGTTCAATTCTCTCGTAAGAGAATCGTCCAAGAATTAGAGAACAGCATCCCTCATGACTGGGGGCGAGACAAATCTGAAACCGCATGGATGCATGGCATGCTATTTTATGAATATTTAACAAATGTTTTTCATCCTTGGTTGATAAAAATGGGGTTTCGAGGCCTGTAATATTTTTTGTAGATGGGCACAGTTCACATTGAACTCTCCACACTAGCCGATTTTGTAATGACAATGGAATAGTTCTCATTGCTTTATATGCAAATGCGACACATATTATACAGCCTATGGATGTAGCTATTTCCGATCTCTGAAAGAAAATTACAAGTATAAAGATCACAAATGGTGCCTTAAAAATGAAGGAAATCCTATAATGAAGAAAGAGGTGTTTTGCCCTCTTAAAAGAAATTTTGGATGAGGTATCACCCTCAATAATAAAAAACGGATTCAGAAAATGTGGATTAGTTCCTTGGGACCCTTCTGCTCAATTTGCAAACATCAGTAAACCGTCAACTTCATATGTTCCTCTGTCGAATCCACCATATCAACATAAGGAGAAAGAGCTCAAAGCAGCATTCGCAACTTTGGAGAACTATATTGCAAGTGAAAAGATGGGTTTATACTCACAATCTCCTTCAAGCTGGACTGGTCATGATGAAGACAGAAATTTGTTTCAAGTGTGGCATACGATGAAGTGTGGTGTCTTAAAAAATGAAGTACCGGTACTAACCGGAGAGATAATTTCGATTGGAGAAATTGAGGACCAGTGTAATTTCACCGTGCCTGATGCTGAAGCAATTCCATGTAATTCATCAGAAACAAGCAGACACAAGTTATAATTTCCAGGGAACTGCTCCTTCAGAAGAAACAAATAATCACAACAGTTATGACAGAGATATTCCGCTTGGTGTGGATAAATCTAAAATACCAAGTCCTTTCAAGACAACCCTGTACTGGCTCGAGCAACTTCCCATTGTAGAAGTAAAAAGGAGAGAATGTGTACCGTCAATTGTAACAATGAGAAATTTCGCGAACACAATAAAAATAAAGAAAAGAAGAAAGGGAAATTGCAAAAGCAGAAAGAAGAGCGAAAATTGGAGAGACAAAAGAAGAAAGAGGCAATGATGCAACAGAAGGTGAAGAAAAAAAAACTGAAAATGTCTGCACTCAATAAAAGTACTAAGAAGAAGTCAAACGAGAAGGTAGAGATTGTTTCGTCGGAAGATGAATCTTAGAATCTATCCGAAAATAGCTCCAATGACACTGGAGATGGACACTATGATGATGATATCTTTGAAAAGCCTGCCACCAATTACATTACAAAACATTATGGGAACTTAAAATCGTTCAGAACTCAGTGAACAAACAAGCTCAGCTGTATTTTTTGAAAAAAATATAAAACGTGATTATATAATTTGATGTTATACGGTGTTTTAATGCTATTATATGCATCACAACCATCCATTTCGCATTCGTTTCCAGTAATTTTAGTTGATTTTATGTCGTGTCCACTATTGGGTGGAGCACTGTCCATCACTCGTTCCATCCATTCTTTTAGGTGCCCACTATACAAGCAATTTGGTACTTCACAAGAATAACAAAAAATAATACTAAAAATGTTCGTTTCATCTGCAAGTACTGAAGAATTAGTATGAAGGGTTGGTGTAGAAAGAAATGTATGCATCAGTAATTAGGAAAGAAGTAGAAACTCACGATTTGAGAAACAACGAAAAAAAAAATCTTTATGTGCCCACCATTGGTACATTTACCTTAATTAATGTAATCAATTACAAGGAGACACATAGAACAAGTGACGGGGGATAAGAGAGTCTTGAAGAAAAATATATATTACAGGCTTAATATGGAAATGAAAAAATATGGAAGAGGGTGGGGTTTAATTGATTGATTGATTTTTTCGTGTTTACGGGCGCGTCAACTGCTTCGGTCATTAGTCCCGTAAGTTTAGTGCATTTTTGGGGAGATGGCGGTGATCTTCCCCCGCTGGATGGCGAGATCCGGCACCGACCTACCGTTGGCTAGCGGGGTTTCCCCCTAACCAGGACTCTCCCAACAGCGGGGCACCGCCCCAACCGTGACAAGCTCTAAGCTCCCGACCAGTCTCCCGGAATAGGTGATAGTGTGGTGCATGTTAGTGTAAGTGTGTGTGTGTGTAAGAGGAGAGGATAGGACAAGGAAGAGGAAGGACAGATCGCGCGCAGTCCGTGGCCCGTTTGGTAGTGTACTGCTCCGGCATTTGCCTGGTGTTAATCGGAGAAACCATGGAAAACTACCGATCACAGCAGCCGGCCGCCAG